>JAOEHI010001553.1:0-12513 GCA_025447815.1 Percopsis transmontana
ACTCTAATCACGGAGGAACTACAGTGGAGATCCCCTTATTACACAGAGTTTTCAATGCGGGAACATTGCGCCTTCATTTCTGTGTATCTGTGCAAAATGTAAAGATGCGGAATATTGTTGTTGTGCCTCTGAGCCGGCAGCGGGGGTAGTCACTCAGCCGGAACAATGTCAATGTAAAAAAGGGAAAGCCGGCCCGGCATTTTCATGAATCTTCCCACCAGAGTCATGTATCCGCAAGCACGGTATTATTTTATGAATGAAGGGTTATACTATAGCAGATGTGTGTCCAAGGAATACATTAGAAAGTTAACCGTACTCTGGTAAAATTGGTTTTATATTATATTACTTCGAAATTTGAGCGTCAGTATCTTTTTAAATTCAACACAGAGAGCAAATCTATGGGCATAATATTGTTCAGCTCACTGAAAAGAGTAGGCTCGTGACTTATTTTTTTACCAAACAGTCCTGTTGAACTGACGCTGCCTTGTAAAAGTGTAAAAAGACAGGAACACGAGCGATGGCGGCTAAGGGGCCTTAAAAAATTACTAAGTGAATAAATGTAAAACTAAATATCTCTGCATCTAAATTACCTAGAGCCAGGCTTTTAAAAAAAACATTAATCGGAACCGGCCCAGAAAAACTCAATCGGTGCATCCCTAATAATGTTCAGGTTGTTTTGGTACTTGGCTGGCACATACACTCCCATCAACCAATCAGGTTCAAATTAAGAGAACGATTCATCAACATTCAAGGTCAATATGATTAATATAAAAAAATGGGTGCGACCAAATCGTAAGTCGTGCGACCAACTGAGAAAGTTAGTTGCACCAGTGCGACCAGTGGGAAGAATAAGTTTAGAGCCCTGTATAGCATGTGCCACACACACACACACACACACACACACACACACATACACACACACACACACAGACTTACCTGTAGCCTTGTAATTTCCTGCATGTGCCCACGCCTAAACCTGTGTGAGCAAACATACAATACAACATTTGAATCTCCTTCATGCATTTATTGATTTTCATCTGTTGCCTTATCTCTCTCGTGCACAAACATCTTAACACACACACACACACACACAAACACACACACAAAGATATTCTTTCCTCACTTCTACTCATGCTGGGAATACTTCATAGGGTTTTTTTCCGTTGTGAAACACTTTTGGGTTTGGCAGAGGAGCGACGTAGGGAGATATTCACTTTCGCAGAACATTTTTACTTATTTTCTGGCACACGCAGCGTGGTGTGTTTTTAGAAAACCAAAATATGAACAAAATATAAAACTAATCAACAACAGCATGTTCCATGGGCAGGTTTATGTATTCAGATGTATTATCACAAGCACATTAAGAAAAAAAGATGTACACATTACTGATGCTTGCTTAGCAATGGAGAGTGACAGAGATACATTTTCATTTGAATTTTCCCGCCAACATAAAAGAGGTTATATATTTTTTTTAATCTGGTGCGACATTCACAGAAAATGTACATCGAGGGCCGTGAGGTATTTCGGTCAAACGGCAGTATAACGACTCCCATTGGCTTACATGCTGTCCATACACATCGAACATGAAACCGTTTAGTTACACCTTACACTGGTGTCACCAACAACTAAATACAACAGACGTAAGTCTCAAGATTTTAAGTTTTACATGTAAAGCAGGTCAGGGGAAAACTTTGCGGAGTATGTCAGTGCTGTCTCCTTCACATATAGTGCCACATTCCAGCTGGGACTTGGCCCGTGCCATCTTCTAGAGTCTGCCCATTCAGGAGACCAACCCAGAACTATGTATATCACTGCCTTAAGTGATGAAGTGCTAGGGAGAGGGAGGGCTGTTCAGGGAGGACTGCTGGAATGAGGTGTGGATGTGGAGGAGTCCGCAGGGCTGAGGCCTCTTCTGCAGGTGGATAATTAGCTTCTTATTGAATAGATTCATCATTAGCCAATGGCTCTTTGTATAATCTAAGAGAGAGCGAGAGAGAGAGAGAGAGAGAGAGAGAGAGATGTAATCCCGTCGTTTTTTGATGATTGTTTGTTTGATGATGTTTTTTTTTCATTTGAAAACAAATTTTTCATTAGAGAAACCATCAGTATAAAAAAGATTTGTTTCTTGAAAAATGTCCAATATATTATACCTGCCTATACATTTATATTATACATGCCTAAACGTGTGTGTGCGTGTGTGTGTGTGTGTGTGTCACACAAAATGTTTACATATAAAGATTAAAACTTACACTGTAGTTACATAGTACATAGTGCATAGTGTACACAGTAAACATATAATTCTCATTAATAATTTGGTAACACTTAATATCACTTAATAATTTATATATTATATTGAATTTTGTACAGGAACAGCAGGCTGACATTTTAAAAAGTAAATTGTTGTATCTTAGCATTAACAAATTCAAAACTAATGATTAATCAATGACACACTATGTAAAAATTAATATTTAACATTATTATAAAGTGGCACTGTAATATAGTTTAGGCTCAGGCTGTCTTCAAACGTAAAATATTAGCCTACAAAATTTTAGAGAAACCACATGAACATTAAATTGGTCTTGACTCAGAATAGAATATCTGAGTCAAGGTCTTGACCAAGGTCTTGTCTTGTCATGGATGTGGTTTTAAACTGCCTTTTTGGATGGTGAAAATCATGCTAATCATCAATGCGATGTAGCTTGAAGTCAGGAGACGTGATTGAAAAACTGAGGCTGAATTGATTGCGTGATCTGCATGATTAGTAATAAGCATTTGAACACGTGTCAAATGAGGTATGATAGATCTTGTAATTTAGATTCGTAAATGATTACGCAGGAGCACTGTGCCATAGCAATCGTTTAACAATATAATTGTGCAGCCGCAAATAGAATACTGTATCATCTGGCCTCTGGCACAGAGAGTTTAACTGTGATGGACAGAGTCTTCCCTCCGTCGTATGTGACTCTAATTGACCTTGTTTGTGTGACTCAGTCCACAGGCCTTGGCAGTCCCACTGTGTACAACCATTATCTGTCGCCCTTATATTCCCAGTTCATTTCTTCACCACTAATATGGTGTTATAATGTTTTACTCTAGTTTGTCTGCCGTTAATGACGGCATGCCTTCAAGCATTTGGCAGATGGTATGAAGGTCTTTAAATGTTCAGAACTGGTACTTTATATGCCAGTTTATACAGTGCAGATGAATTGTTGAAATGAAATGAAAAGAGAGAGGAAATTTAAAGAGAAATCTCAGTTGAACCATGACGTGACAGAGGGAACAAGTTCTACACACGTGGTGAGTAGCGTTGCTTCTTGGTTTTCTGGACTCCATGAGCTTAATGTTAATACAGGCCTCATGGACACTCATTACCGGAGGGCAAACCAAACAACAACACAACATCTGTCATGTCCTCTCTCTTCCCTGCCTCTGCTTCACACTGAATGTCATGAGAATGGCATAACAACGAATTTTATTGTCTTATTAGGTAGCTTAGTAAAAAAAAACCTGTTATGTGGTGTGTCACCTGTGGTGTGTCTGGTCTTCTCTGATGCAAAGAATCATTTTGAATGACGTTTCTGAATGAAGTGATTACGTATCTCCTAAATAAGCCTTTACTATAGACACATGATTTCCAACCGAATTTAATTAGCAGCCTTGTTTATGTAAAATTGACATATAGTCACTCCATTATATTTACATATTGTTTCTATTACTAACTAGCTAACATTGCCACAGCCACGCTGACACTGGCGCTAGTTTTCCGGTCAAGGCGCAAGCGGAGGCACAAGGCGCAAGCAGATCTAAGGTGTGGCTCTTTTTTGCTCATTTCGGTGCAAGCGATGTCATGGCACGGCAGGAAATTAGCAAACGCGCCCAGTCGAGGGAAAGGCCACCTTGCGCCCAACGGAATTGTCATTACGTATGCATTAGTGCTACCGCTAACCTTGCGCCTTCCGGAAACTAGAGCCCTTGATCTACAGTTAGTGTACTTCCCAATGTTAATCTCACATTTGTGTGCAATGGAAAGCTTTGCCAGTGCCAAAGAGCCAAAAAAATCTTGACTTGCAAGGAAAAACTGATATTAATGATAATTTTTTCCAATTGTATTGACTCTTTACCTGCGATTATATTTATATGAATTGTTAACTCTACTTAAATTGTAAAAAAATTACATTTTAAATAGAATGATAAGCCACCCCCCCCCCCGACACACACACACACGCACATCATTTCACACACTCATTGTTACAGGACTGCTCCGTTTTGTTGCCACTGCAGTCCTGGAGGAAACAAACCGGTTTCCACTTAATTTACGTTGGTTCTAGTTGTGGGCAATCTGGACATCTTCTGCTGAGCTGCCATGACAAACTAGACGTCCAAACAACAACAAGCAGAAATCAATAATCCTGTTGCCTGGCTCATCCACGCCAAATGTGTGTGTGTGTGTGTGTGTGTGTGTGTGTGTGTGTGTGCCTCTAGCACCTCAGAGAACAAAGAGCCTTTGACCCGTCAGGCTTCATTGTGTTGTGCACCCACCAACAACCCATTCCAATTCCCTTCTTAGGAATGTATGGCCAGGTTTAGAGAGCTAATAGTCTGGGATTTGTAGTTTAGATTTTCTTTTGGCAGTGTAAACAGGGATGCATATTTATCCACGATGCTGATAACATTGTGGTTTTTTAATTTATTTTTAATTGTCTGTTTTACCGTCCAGGAGAACAAATGTCCATGTCCAAAGTAAAGTAGAAACAAAAATGTAAAGATTTGTTATTATTTTGTCATAATTTCAGACAAAATCCTGCCTTCCTTGCTTTTCTTTGTGACAAGAATGAAATTTAGCAATATATAATATAATCTGCTTTATTTCCTGTTTCATGTGTATTTAATTCAGGCACGGATTCAAGCATATTCAATAGCACACAGCAGGGAATTATGGTACGGGACAGCTTGTGAGTGACTTAATAGTTGGCAATTTCTTTTCTTTATAAGAGGGCATTGTGGGCAGGTAAACGACCTTTTTTCAAGTGTCGTTGCTTCTTATTCACAATTCTTACGTATGCACGAACAGAGTGCAGGCTGTCTCTATCACACACAAATATGCAAACACATGAACCAACACACATTAACACCTGGGTACTTAAATCGCATACAAACAACATATTGATGATGAGTTCTCAGAGATAAACACATTAGTGCCCAGGTTGTCTGTACATTGCACACACACTCAATACACAGAAATAGAAATATTTTTCTTTCCTGGTCACGCCTAGTCCAAAACCCACAATCACGCACCCCAAAAGACCAAACCAAGCTCTCTCTCTCTCTCTCTCTCTCTCACACACACACACACAGTCAGGCACTGACACACACACAAACACACACACACACACACACACACACACTGAGTCAAGAAGTGAGGCATTACAGCCAGTAGTGTCTAGTAATTCCCTCCCCTTCCATTTGCTAAGAAAATACATCCCAACATCATCTTTATTCTTATTTAGCAACTGTGTGTGTGCTTAATGCTGTTGTGAGGACACATATTTGCTTATACTTCTAGTGTACATCCATGTAATTATATACAGTATCCACCCATTCATTCACTGATTCCTATTTCATATTTATGCATCCTCTTGTAATGTATTCTAGATGGTAACTCCTGGTAATACACATGCTGTGTTTGGCAAAACATTAATACATTATTTTCTGGAGAATTTTTGTATATACATATAATAAATATATTGGCTATAATAATAGCCTGTAATATATACCAGCATTGCTTGTTATATTGCTATTAAAAATGTTTACGTTATGTTATTTTTTGGTGCACTATTAAAGTCATTGCAGTTTGCAAATTATTTTACACCCACTAATGTCAAACCTTGTAAAATGTGTTCTACTACACACAGATTATCTGCAAGGGTTGTACTTTTGGCCCCAAAATAATGGAAGGAAAAAAGGTGAGTTTCTTCTCTTTAAAGCCAACCCATATGGATATACAACTGGAGAGAGTGGGGCTTTAGTACACCTACTGACATTTGGAGAGAACGGTGTGGAAAATGCCGTCACTGTGTTACCGTGACCACAACCATTAAAGTGCTGGACTGAAAAGGACGAAAACGCAATGTAGATATAATAATGCTATAATTTTGTTAAGTATCCGAAAAATAATCATTGGTAACCTATGGTAACATAACTTTACAGTATATTGATTGTTCCTGTCTGGCTGCTACAGAAGGGGTTAGCTCCCTTTGCCGTGAGAGTCAGGTCCTACCTCTCTTGTTCACAGGTGTTAATGTGTCTGGTGTGACCTCTTCTCTGTACTGTGTGGGTGTTTACATACCCTGCTTGATTGACATCTGACTGTCTCTCCTGGGCCAGTTTTGTTGCACCTGTTAGGGTGGGCTAACTCAGTATACAGTAACTCATGAACTTGCAAGTTGTACTGTATTTTACTGTTCATTGGTCATTTCAATCACCACAATGTTGCAAATTATGTGATCACATAACTCCTATTTTGACCACTTTTCATTGACTCCCAGGTTATCTGATGTGCTTATCTATGCTGTAAGAAAGTACATAGGACTGAATCTTACTGTCTGACCTGGTTGGAGCATACCATCTCCAGCCCTACATTCACAAAATGCGGGCCTTCTATCTACTCTACTTAAGAAGTCTGCAGGATTTGGAGCATTCTCAGGATGATATGTAAATCCAGGCTCAAGACTTATTTGGATAGTCAAGCATTTGACCAGCCAGTCTCTTCTGGCAGGCTGCCCTCCTAGCAGCCATGCTTAATGTCTGAATGCATGTCTCTGTTCTCCTGCGTGAGTGTTATTGGTGTGAGTGAGTGTGTCTGTCTTCCTATCCTCTCTCCCTTCCTGTGTAGATGGGGAAGCAGTTATTGTGCTGAGGACACAGGTACTTAGATCTGAGGCGACGGGCCTGAAGTCTCTCCTGCCTCTGGACCGGCCCAACCGCTAATCTACGACTTCTGTGGTGTTAAGCATCAGAACCTGTTTTTATAACGGATGGATGGAATGAATGATAACGTCTAGGAGGTTTATTTCTATGTGCAATTTGTGCTTGTTAAACCCTGGCATTAAAGGCTATAATAATGAATTTTACTTGGACACATTTATATGATTGAATATTTTGAGTAGGCCTGTATGCAGTTTACAGCATCACTCCAGCTAATCAGCTGAAATAGCTCAAGATTAACATCCTTTTGTTACAAAAAAATATAAATATAAATTGCAAAAGCTATTTTTATTAGTTTGTATAGCTTGCGTTCTTGGCATGTTTACGTGAGAACCACAACACTGGTATTGGTATGTAAGTCATTGGTTTACTGGGAGAGAGAGATTAGCATCTTGTGAACTGTAGGTAACTACCCTGGGTGAAAGGGTGAAAATGATGCATTATGCATTGTACAGCGATAATTGTCTTGTGCTCAATGTGCATTTCTGTATGTGTGTATTTTCTATGTGATAATTGCCTCAAACTCATGTATAGCTCGTTTCTGCATTTGACATTGATTTATAGAGGGCAGCTGTTACCACGCACACATGTAAAATGCCACTTGCCTCCCTTGTGTGTTTCTATAGATAGAGGTGGTAACTATATGTCTCACACTCTTTCCCATAGCCTGGACTGTCTCCAGAGGTTGCATGCACATGGGAGACACACACAGACTCACTTACATACACACACCTTTTCCTTTATTTCCAAGGGGTTCAATAACCTTTGCGACATGGTGAGTAGAGCGTGGGGCTAATATAGGGCTTCATTACCCGCTACTATCCTTTTAAGGACATTGTACTGACTTATGTCGTTCCGAACTCCTTAGCCTGCAGCCAACCTCTCCTCCCTGTCGAAATAATTCATTCTCATGCCGACCTGGTACTTCACACTTTCGCCCCATGTATCCATTTTTGGATTCAGGTAAGTCGGTGATGCCGTATCATGCATGCAAAGCTTCACATGCAATGACACACACAAATGATAAACTTAATATTCCTGGCTACAGAGCCCCGACATCTACAGGTGAAGAAATATACTTTTTTGTGGCTCTCTTTTTTAAATTTATAACAGGACAGTACTGGTACTGGCACTAGCGGGTCAACTGTCCTCAGACACATGCTTCTGTGTCTTAATGTTAGTGCCAGATTCAGTGAGTTTAAAGAACTCAGAAATGCAGGCGGAACTTAATTTTGGTAAAACATATGATAACAGAGTCGATAAGGATTCCACATATGGACGAATTTGAAAAGATCCATAAAGATTTGAGTGCTTGACACTACTGGGCCTATAAACATTTATTTCAATGCAAAGTCATTGGTCTTAATAGTCTTTTATCCAAAGCGACTTACATAGTACATTTGTCAGTTTTATAACTTGGATACTAAGCATTATACCATTGCTTATCAACATGCCATTACTGCAAAATTAATTGCACACACACACTAATTTTGTTACTTTACAGTCTATCGCTTTTTTAGGTACACCTGTTGTAACCCACCCACTTCAACGATCAACGTGTTCTGCGTTTGAGATGTTTTCTGCATTCCACTTCTGTAATGTGTGCTATTTGAGTTGCTGTCGCAGTCCTGTCAGCTTGAACCAGTCTGGCCATTCTCCTCTGGCCTCTCTCATTAACAAGGCGTTTTCGCCTACAGAACTGCCACTCACTGGATGCTTTTTGTTTTCGCACCATTGTTTGTAAACTCTAGAGACTATTGTCTGTGCAAATCCAAGAAAATCAGCAGTTTGTGAGATACTCAAACCACCCCGTCTAACAACTGTAATTCCATGGTCAAAGTCACTTAGATCAGGTTTCTTCCTCATTGTGATGTTTTGTCTGAACAAATGAACCTCTTGACCATGTTTTTACTGTTTGTTTTTATGCATGGAATGGCTGCCACATGATTGGCTGATTAGATACTGGCACTGACGACCGAATAAAGTCTATACAAACTGTAGAGGGAAAATTACGCTTTTCAGACATTTTGTATGTTAACCATCATGTTTTAGTAGTGTAGTCGGTCACTTTAATGTATTCCTTTAATCCTGTTGTTCTTTGTGCTACCGTCTCGCTCTCTTGAGGCTTAGCGGTTTGCTAGCTGCCACTCTTGATAGTTGGGATGTTCATTCTTCTGATAACGTAGCGTATTTGCACACAGAACTATTTTTGCTTGCCTTCCAAAAGCAGCTGCAAACGTGATGTTGAGAGATTTCTCACCCTTCCTCGCCCCACCTTGACTTTTTTTTACATAGGCCTGAACATGCACAGTGCACACAAATAAACACACACACACACACACACACACACTGCTGAATATCCAGGGGTGATAATAAACGTTCTGTCAATTACACAGTTGAATTCATAGTGTTATTTTACATTTTACCCACTGAGAGGAAATACTGTTGATTTTCAATTTAACACCGACTTAATAAACGTGACTGCAGGACAGTTGGGTTTTGTGAGAGACAAAGTTAACAAGTGTAAACTATTTTATATCTGCCTTAATTTATTAATCTAAAGATGGAGGGTTGTCTGTCAGGTTGTGCCGTGCACGCTTTATTCACAGATTCACAAGGTATATTGCCGCTTGTGCTGTTCAGTGTCTCAGGAGCATCTTGTGTCGGGTTCTGTCTGCTCCAGGCTCCCTCACCACTTCCTGGGACAAAATGGCCCCCAACCCTGATACTGTACATCTGTCCGCAGGAGGAAAATGAGAGAGAAGTTAGGTGTGTGGAGGAGTGGTTCCCCACTGAGAGCATGTTTAACCTGCTCAAAAGCCCCCTGGGACTGTTCTGTCTACTGGACCGGATCTGACGCACCTTTGCGGGTCAGGTTGGTTAAAGGGCTGACCAGGTCCACATACCCCGCTATAGTCTATAGTACCCGGCCAGCCCCAAAAAACGCCTCACATCCTTTTTGGACCATGGGCAGGCCGCATTGCCTGCCCACCGCCCAAGTGGTACCTCAGATACCGTACTTCCCACCGTCCAAGCGCTGGAAGGTGGCTAGGGTTCTGAACAAGCCGAACAAAAGTGTGTTGAAGTGGCCGTTTTCTCCTTAGACTCTGGAAACATGGGAATCTGTCAATAGCCCTTGGTCAAATACAGTATTGTGAAAAAGCTAGCCGTGCCAAGCCGGTCCATAAGTTCGTCGACCAGGGGTACGCATCTAACCATGACCCCATTCACCCGCCTGTAGTCTTCACAGAACCTGATTGTTCCTTCTTCACCACCAGAACGATGGGACTACACCAGGCGCAGTATGACTGTTCTATTATTTCCATCTTTAGCATTCCCTCTAATTCTCTCCAGACTATTTCTCTTTTTTGTGCCAGGAGTCTATGGGGCCGTGTGCGAATTGTCACGCCCGGGCTGATGTCAATATGATGTTGGATGCTAATCGACATCGCCCACTCATCATGTGACCACAAAGGGCCCTTGCCACTTGGCAAGTAATTTGGAGCTAGAAGATGTAATACAAGCACCTTTTCTCCCGGTGAGAATTTGCAGCTGTGCTGGGATCCTTACTCTTCTCACTGTACACTAGATCTCTTAGCTCTGTAATATCTTCTCACGGATTCTCCGACCACTGCTATGCTGATGACACCCAACTCTACCTCTCATTCCCTCCATCTGACACGGAGATCTCAACTAGAATATCTTAAAGTCTCGCTGACATCAGTGCTTGGATGTCTTCGCATCACCTCAAGCTCAACCTTGAAAAGACAGAGCTACTCTACCTCCCGGCAAAAAACTGCCCTCAAGTGGACCTGTCCATTACCCTTGAGAACACCAAGCGGCACAGCTCCTAGTCCAAACTGTAGTAATCTCACGTCTAGACTACTGCAACTCTCTGCTACCAGACCCCTACAAAAATCCAAAATGCAGTAGCACGTCTAGTATTCAACCAACCAAAGTTCTCCCACATAACCCCCCTCTTCCGATACCTTCACTATCTCCCATTCTCATCCGATTCAAACATTAATGTTGGCCTACAAGGCAGCAAAAGGAACTGCCCCGCTCTTCCTCCAAGCAATGGTAAGATTCCAAACCCCAACCAGAGCACTTCGATCTACCACCTTGGCTGGTAGCGTAGCACCTCTGTCACTACGAGCTGCACGTAAGAGTCACGCAGCCCAGTCCAGACTCTTCTCTGTCCTGGCACCGCAATGGTGGAACTAGCTTCCTGCAGAACAGCAGAGTCACTACCGATCTTCCGCAAGAGACTTAAAACCCACATCTTCAAAATCCTCCTTGGTACCTCGACCACCGATCTTTCTACCTAATAGCACCAATCCCACTAACAAAAATCCTCTAACAATCCTTGTTCTACTTTTAGAATTTGCATGGACACATCTCCACAGGTGTACAGTATGAGGCACCGTTCTGGACAAAAGTCAACCCCAATTGCACGCGAGAGAGACTAAAAGAGTAGCCTACCCAGCACTGGTTTGGTGGCAGCGGTTGAGTACACCTCGTGCAGGGCAGTCAAAGCATTAAAATCTCGCGCAGAACTGGTTGAATAGGCTATTGCTAAATTTTGAAAACAAATTTTTAAAATCATTAAATATTAACATTAAACTTATTCCGAATTCCATGGCATTGAACTGAAGGGTGCTATTACCATCTTAGAAACACCACAGAGAATCATGACTGACTGATGAGCCGATTGAGTACCACCATACAGTACAGAGTACAAAAATAGTAATGCATACATATTAAAAATGGGTAAAGGTTACTTCATATCTGATAAAATTGCCATGGAAAATTTACAAGAATTCATCTCATTATATGTATAGTCTTATAGCTTCACCTCAATCATATTCACATAAGTAACCTCATTGCAAATCAGATTTAGAGTCTGCCATGTTCGGCCTATTCTTTGATACACCTAAGGCTTTTATCTGGCATAGCAGCCTACAGCATTTTCGCAATATTTTGTGTTTAGAGGGCCAGTTAGCTAACTGAAATAAAAGTAGGACAGCAAGGACAGCAGTATGGATTTTGTTTTAAGTAGCGATCGTCATTCGGTGAGTCTGATTTCATAATTAGTATGGTACTATTGAATATTGTTGTTTTTGGTTTTTGGACTGCATAATATTATATAATGTTATTAAACTCATATAAAACAATAGGCGCACGTCCAACTTAATGTATTGTATTGTATTTTGGCCTTTGACTTCAGAGTGAAATGTGTTGGTTGCTGGTGGTGTTTGGTGTGTTTGCTGAGAGTGCTGCTGGTCGGAGTTAGAGGCAAGGTTGGTCTGCATGTTTGTGTCAACCTGGACTGTTACGAGCATTTTGATAAACCTATTACAGTGTGGGGTACACTAGGGCCTACACAGTTCAGGCAAATATGTATATCAGGTTGTAGTCTGTGCACTACCTGCACAGACCTGTGTTTGTGAAGTTACATTTACATTTTACATTTACAGCATTTAGCAGACGCTTTTATCCAAAGCGACTTACAATTAGTACATTTGTCAA
>JAOEHI010001554.1:0-41072 GCA_025447815.1 Percopsis transmontana
CCCCCCCCCCCCCCCCCCCCCCCCCCCCCCCCCCCCCCCCCCCCCCCCCCCCCCCCCCCCCCCCCCCCCCCCGGGATAGCAACCTGGGGGTTAGACGTACACCCCTTGATTGGGTTATAACGCCCCCAGAGGCCCACATTTCCACCGCACCAAGGTGCATGTGGCTGACGGAGAGGGGCGGGAAAAATTTGAATTTGTGACTCGGGGGAGGGGGGAGTAGAGAGGAGTGCAAACCACTCAGAACTCATGTGTAGGAGGGACATGCACTTTTTCTCTTTCACACCTAAACAACAACATTGTCGTAACACTGGTTTTGAAACACACGGCGAGGGCTGTACTTCAAGTCAACGGAAATCAACGGAAATGGCAAACAAAGTAATTAACAAGAGCAGGGCTACCATGGCTATTAGGTCGCTTACAATGCCTTAAGACAAAGGTTCCACTCAAGGTCTTAGCTTGTCAATGCACTATAGCATTCAATAAACAGTGACTCCTGGGGCCTGAAAATCCTTCTACAGCCTTAGCCTGACTTAACACCTGCGAAGTACTTTACTAGAAATACAATTAGGCCATTTAGCAGACTCTTTTATCCAAAGCAACTTACAACTATGTATAAATCTACATGGAGCAGATAGGGGTTAGGCATCTTGCTCAAGGATGCTTACATGTAGGCATGCTCTGGGGCTCAAACCTTTAAGCTGGGAGTCCAACACCCAGACCACTAGACTATTCTGCCCCCCTACAGAGACACAGAGGGGAAATGGAGTTGTACACAATGCGTACATGTATGTTTTCTGTCTACATTTTAAAGCTGAAATGAGTCTGTAGTACACCAAACTGTTATTTTTATTTTCAATTTCTTTTCAACAATATTATGTTATTTGAAGGGGTAAGCATAAAACTGACATGACACCGTCATAACCATGACATGAATGTTTCAGTAAGTGTCATTCTGTAAATTATTTCATTTTTAATGTCAAGTTGACATTGTGTCTTTTTATGACAACTTGACATTAACTAAGACAACATAAACTTTTATGAACATGCCATTGTAGGCCCAATTTTCAAACTTAAAGAATTTAGCTTTATGTCTTAACATTACATTAAACTGTCATATGTGGTTGGTTTTGACATAAATGTCCATGGGAAAAAAATTAAATATACGAAATATCTCAAGTATACTTTTACTTTTTGTATTTAATTGAAAGTATGTTAAACGTATACTTGTGTATATTTAAAGTTGTAAAAAGTATACTGTACTTTAAGTTTATTTTTAGTTGTATTTAAGTGTACCATAGAAAAGGGTATTACTTTCAAGTAATAGAAAGCACACTGTTGCCACGAGCGGCGCGCTCACGGCTATGCGCGCATCGTGCCTCCTTCCCCCGCAGCGCACCTGTGGGGGATTAGGCCCACAGGTGCAGGACATTAGGCAGTAATCATGTGTAGTATTTAGTTTCCCCAACAACCCCAGGAGTTGTTGGGCATTGTTTTGGGTTTATGCCCTGTAGGTGTGTGTTTTCCTGCATTAAAACAACGCTTACTAGCGTTTCATCCGTAATTCAGCTTGTGTGTGTTTTTGCTGGCTGCGCTTACTCTCGTCCAACACACACCGTTGTTACAACTGTACTTTAATTCCACTTATTTAAAATTTTGTTTAAGTACACTTTATTATGAGTGTATTTTAAGTTGTATTATAGTGTACCAAAAAAGTATACAGTATTAAATTTGAAATACGTATAGCTGTCTTTTAATGTTTATTTTTGTATCTAACTCTAGATAACACACTATTAGTATGCTTTATTAAGTGTACTTTAATTCCATTAATTTACATTTATATTTATTATACTGTTGTACTCTAGTCTATTACAGACTAAATCTGTAATATCTATATTTTTCTTTAAGTTTACTTATGAAAAGTAGATATTGCAGTAGTAGAGGATAGAGCTTTAAGGGGGGAGAGTGTAACCAGTGATGGGAAAGTGTCACAATCAGCGCGCACAGGCCCATGCGCGCTCCGTGCCTCCCTCCCTCCTTAGTTTTGATTAGTGGACTATTTAAGTTCCGCCAACAGCACAAGGTGCTGTTGGTCATTGTTTCGGCTTTGTCACCCTGTACGTTTGCTTTTTGTTATTAAAACTATGCTTTAAGCGTTGCATCCGCTATACCGCCTGTGTGTTTTCCTCTGGCTCGCGCTTACTCTCGCTCATCGCATACAAACAGTTACAGAAAATTCACTTTCTACATGAACTAGTTCAAAGTTCAGTTCACAAATTTTAAAATGAACTAGTTCAGTTCATAGTTCATAAAAATGAACTAGTTCATAGTTATTTTTTTCGATATGTTGCTGCAAGCTATTATTTTTCAAAGTTATTGCCACAGCCCATATAGAACCACAGACAGCAATTATTTGATCATTTTTAACACTGAATATGCGTCAGATTTCATCTTCATATCCAATTTTGAATCCTTATCCAACCAGGGTTTACATTAGCATTGAGGGGTCAGCATTTCCCCATTGTTGCTTTAACGCCGTTTCAGGTTTGCTGTGGATGTGACTGAAGTGCGGATTTTCTTTTTGATAGCCGGCGGGCAAAGTTTACACAGAAATGTGAGATTTTCCCATCCTCACCGACCTTGTCATAAAACTAGTTTAAATGATCATACCACACGTCCTTGCTGCTTTGTCGCATCTATGCTGCTTTTTGTTTTGTTGAGGCATGCGGCGGTGCAACACTGGTGGCTGGTGTTGCCAGATATTATGTTATTTACGCTACATAGTAAGGCCTGTTTACGGTGTCTTTTAGTCGGGGTTTCGCTTGGAAGGCTCTATAGAAATCTGGCACCCTATTCAACGAAGTTAAAGTGAGAGAGCGTGCCATTCACAGACACCAGGGTGTAACCCACTACAAAGTCCCATGAGAACTGTATTTCTTTGAATTAGGGTTCTATATTGGAAATTGTGATTGTATACTGAGAAATTAGATCTATATCGGTATAAACACATATCGTTATAAAGACATTGCATATTCCTAGTGATTTTGATATACTAACCTGTCACTGTAATGAGACGTGACTGTGATTTAAATATTTCCTTAGATAGTATAAGAGGATGCACCGGAGTTATAGGCCTAATTGAAATGGTTGAATTTTGTATTTGTATTTTAATGTATTTATTTATTGCTAATATCCAGACTTGTATTTGTTATTCTTCAGTGTCTGTTGCTTCCTCCTAGGTGTCCTAAAATTTTCTGGTAAAGGGTCCACTACATATTTATTGTTAATTCCCAAAAAAGGGCTTCAAGGGTGTTACATTTGCATTACTTTGACACAGATGGCATACTGTTCTATTTTGTTTCTAAAAATGTAATTATAAAATACCTTTATGTTATAAATGTAATAACACATTACATTTGTTTTGTTTATCCTAGAGATTTAAGATCCAAAACGCCTGATTTGTTTGTGGTTGTGTTGAGTGTTTACTTACAGTATATTTTTTCTCCTGGGTGCATATACTGTATATTTGTTGGCAGATTTGTTGCAAATACAAGGTCAAGGAAAGTATTCATTAGAAATTAGACACTATCAGAAATAAATTTGACAGTGTAATAACACTTAATGACATTTTAATGAATAGTCCAAATTGTACCACTGCAATTAAGGTCAAGGAAAATGTTCATGACACAATCATAATGTTCATTGGACAGCCAATGTCAAAACCAACCATATAAGACAGTTTAATGTAATGTTAGCACATAAGCTAAGTTTCTTTACATTTGATAATTATGCGGGCTATAGCATGTTCATGGCAGGTTATGTTGTCTTGGCTAATGTCAAGTTGTCATAACAAAGATATTCACAGGTTATAAAAAAAGACATAATTTACAGAATGAAACTTTATGACAGTCATAAAGAATCATAAAGACTCCTTCAATGTTAATGACAGGTGTCATGTCATGGTTACCCCTTTAAATCCAGTGTTACCAAAGTAAAAGTACAAAGTAAAACACTAACTAAAAATGAATACATGGCTCACATCCTGTTTACAATAATGCTGCTCTCCTTGTCCCTCAGGTCAAAGCCAGCCAGTTACATTGCTAATCCAGACACATTTATCTGAATAATCCCCTCTTATGATATAATCCACGAGGCCGCGAAGGCGAAGCTGCAATGAGATGTACCTTATTCATACCTGTCACCGGTACAAGGTGGGTGACAGATTATCCATAAAAGGTACCTTTCTCTCTCCCATTTTTTCTCTCTTCCTTTTTTTTCTCCCCTGAAGAAGGTAAGGTGGACGGCTGGCGTGAATATGTATTTTGCTGTAGTGCTGAATTATTGTGTGGTGTCAACTTCACTTTGCCTGGCGGTGGTAAATAATTCAAAACAAATGCCATCTGGCAAATGGGAGCGAAGCGAGGCCCGTATTCACATAGCAGGTCATTTAAAAGCAGCCCACTCATTCTCTAAGGAGCCTCTGACCGATTCTTCTTCAATGGTTTGTGATACTTAATTATGCGGCTCTACAGTAGATACGCTGTACAAGCAGACAGATGGCCAGCCCACTGTTTTGATTTGTTTGGGTTCAATATTTGTAGCCCGGCACTCGTAGCTGCACGTTTGTCTACAACAAGATTATTAGCGCGCTAGCTTGTGGAAATACAGTGAAGGAGAGACTGTAATTAGAGAATACAGAATAAAGCTGAGTCGGGCAAAAAAAAATGGTCCTGCAATTGAGAGGGGAAAAAAAATGTTGCTCTCTTGTTCTCTTGTTCTCTTGTTCTCTTGTTCTCTCCTTCTCTCCTTCTCTCCTTCTCGTAACCATCCCCCATATCTCCCTTGATACGGAGGGCGACAGTTTAATTTCAGAGCCGTGACTTTGAATCAGTGAGGAGGGCACGGGGGCCGTGTGAAGTGGCGGTGTTAAGATAGGTGAGGAGGAGGAGATGTAGAGACTGTCCACTGTTTAGGGAGCAGACGACGGCTGGCCTTACCCCCTGGTACTGATTGTCTTCTGACTGGACTGCATGAGAACAGACAGCTCCAGAGACGAAAGGAGGGATAAAAAGTTGGAGGGCAGAGCATAGAGCCGGCCTAGATAGACTACAGATAGACTACAACTAAACTAAATGCATGAGTGCGTATTGGCTTGTGTGTTTATGTGTGTGTGTGTGTGTGTGTGTGTGTGTGTGTGTGTGTGTGTGTGTGAGCACTTCATTTGTGTATGCACTTTTGTATGTGTTTAAATGCCCTTGTGTCCACGTGCATTTGTCCAGATGTTATTCATACAGCATAGAGACCCACAGCGGTGTTCCACTGTAATCTGTTCAGAAAGCAGCGTCTATATCCCACTGTCCTGCACCATGGGCTGGCAGTGTTTGTTTTGCTGTTGGCCCCCCTGGGGCCCCCTGTTTCATCATTTCAATTAGAGCGATTAGGATCTAAAATTGCCTGTGTCGGCTGCGTGATTGACAGCAATTGGCCACATAGGGAGGAGTGGCAGGGAACGCACGGTGCCGTCAACCGACGAGCGCTTGTGTGGTGTACGTATGTGTGTGTGTGTGTTTGTTTACTCTGATGGGAGTTGAGCTCGCTCAAAATAAAGGCCACATATTCTGATGCAGATATCGTGAGACCACCACTTTATCATTGTGTTTAAAAGAAAAATCTGTCTCTCTCCTCGTGCTGGTGTGTGTGTGTCTGTGTCTGTGTGTGTGGTACACGTACACGAATGTGGGTTTGCAGATAGTGGTGATAATATAAATAGAAAAGAGAAAATATTCATACACAGACAGCAAAATATACCGGAGGCAGATAGTCTGGAACAGATTTCCATTAAGAAAAGTGCCGAGTGCGTCTATTCTCCAAAGAACCCTATTGCTGTCATAATGAGTGGCGCTGTAGTTACCCGCTCTCACCACATGGCTGAACATGCCACACACACATTGCAATGACTGCAAATCACACGCATGGTGCTCGTGTGAGTGCATGACAGACAGGCAATCCCTACCCCATAATAGCTTGTTTGGTTTCAACCTGTTTGGATTGTGCGCGTGAGTGTGTGTGTGCGTGTGTGTGTGTGGTGGGGGGCTTCAATTGGCTGAGTCGCATTAGGCCATTGATTGTAATTTAGAGAACTAGCTTGTCTTTGTGTCTCTTCTCATTAGGGCTCCACTGGAGTGCATCATGGGTATTTGGCTTGAAACAGACAGGGCTTTTACATATGAGTACGAGGTGATGGAATGAGGTTTTGACACGGACATGGTGTGTCCGTGTCAAGTGTGGCGGTCTGTCATCTCGGCATTGGACCTTGACAGCACATTACCACGTCGTTCGAACACCCCTCCTATTGGAGTCCCTTATTATTATTACCCTTTCATAACCCTCCTTTCAGCCTATCAAGGCTGTCTTACTGTCTTAGCTCATTCGGACTCTTTGTGCTTTGTTGTTATGGCGCCTGTGCAGTCGTCCATCTTCAGAATGTCTATAAATCATCCGCACTTTAGAGCAATGGTTTCATGTTAAATTGACGGTATGATTTGCTTTCTAAAAGTTTTATGACTTATTCCAAAATAACATTTGGAATGGGCCACTCGCAAAATGATCCCCCTTTTTAAAGAATAGAAGATATTGTGAATCATTGGTTGACAAAACAGGGACACAAACTGGATGCACAATGATGTGAAAAAAACATCTGGGAAATTATACACTTTTTACTAAACGATGCTGAGAGAAAAAAGTGAATGAGCGAACAATGGGGACAGCACAAATAGGGTGAAACAAACACAAAATAGTGAGGGTTCCAAATAACCTTCAACCGTGTGGCTGTCCTAAGCTAGTTTTATTTAGCCACTCCTTTAGGGAAAACAAATTATCAACAAGGACTTCAAGTGCACCTCCAATGGAGAACAATTACAATTAGGTCATTTGGCAAACGCTTTTATCCAAAGCGACTTACAATTACATGCTGCTATTACATGGAGCAGATAGGGGTTAGGCTTATTGCTTACAGACAGGCCAACTGTGAAACCACAACCCTTCTGGCTGGGAGTCCAACACCTAGACCACTAGACTATCCTGGCCCCAGAGATAATGTGACTGAATCAAAACTGTCCATGTTAAAGTCTTGTGGAAAAGAATAAATTAATGCAAGTGGCTTCTCACTTTCATTTTTGAGGAAAGTGCGAAAAAAGTCTTTCAAATTTTAACTAGGGATGCACCGAATGTTCGGCAACCGAAATTATTCGGCCCAAAATGTTTTTGTTGTTGTGATATTTCAGTTTTCCATTCTGCGCAAATTTAAAATAAAAAATAAAAACTGTTGGAAACCCTACAACTGACATGGTCGTCAGTGCTTATGAGAGTGCAATTCTAGTATTTTCTTTGAGTATTCCTTGTTTATCCTCTTCACCCCGACCCACCCCCCATGCCCATTATCTGTCTCTCACAGCAAACACAAACATGTCGGTGAGAGGGTTAAAGGGAGGACCAGATAGCAGACCACCTTCTGCTGCCAGGTAAGTTAAATTTAGTCCTGTAGCCGTTTGTGGTCCAGATTTTAAAAGATGGCAAGAAAGAATGTACATTTATATTTAAAAGGCATGAATGGTTTATTCTCTCTCCTAGCACGTCTCAGCGAGGGGCGAAGGGGGGGCCAGTCAGCGAATCGCCCACCACTCAAAGATTTAAGAGAAAGGCTCTCCAGCTCAGCCTCTCAAAGAAATTCTGGTCATTATCCTTTTGTCTGGGAAATTAGTTGTGTTTATTTGCATACCCAATCAGTGCTGATTGGTATATCAACTGCAAAACAAACAAAATATGCTTGTTGAACTATATGCATAAAACATAATTTATCTTCCTCCTTTGAAGAAATGCAACCTGATTGAATCGCTGTCTATTGAGCCTTATTGCCGTCATCCATCACGCGCTCAGGTGGAGTAATTATTACAAAGGGGCGCTGAATGTTGTGACAGCTTCTATAAGTGTCAACATCCAGGCAGCTAAGTGTCTCTGTGAATGCAGGTTGAAGGAGAATGATTTTCTAAAAGCTCTGGGTGTTTTACAGCTCCAAGTCCAGTTTGGAACCGGGGAAACACCCAGAGTCCTCCAAGGCAGAGGAGGGCCGGCGACGCAGCAAGAGCTCGGCGGTTGCCGCCGCCTACATCACCTACCTTGATAAACTGTTTGGACAGGTCAGTCATACCGCACGTTACTCTATATGTTATTATGTTGCCAGGCCAACGCAATATCAACACCCTCAGACCCAAACAGCGTCCAACCTGAACATCCTCCGACCTAAACCCAGTAAGACCTAAATACTGTCTGACTTTTGGCCTACACAACCGCCGCTCACTGTAAATGCACAATAGGCTCAGTTGGGAAGATCCCAGCAGATCAGCACTTTTGTGAGATAAACTATCCCGCTTGGCACCAAAAATCCTTGCCTGGTCACTTAGATCACATTTCTTCTGCATTCAGATGTTTGGGCTGAACAACAAGTAGGTGTGCAGCTGTAGCTAATAAAGCCTTTACATTCTGTGTGGATATTTGGATACATTAGGTTATCTGTGCAGAGACCCTTTAGGTTTCTAAGATAAACACAGTAACATTATCATTCATTACACAGTTTGTTAACCAGACACCCCAAACTATAGGGTGACAGTTACTTTGCTTTTATTGAAGCAGGCCCATTATATTCAGCAATGTCAATAACATTACAAATATCCTTATACTATCTCCCTATGAGGTGAGGCAAACCAGCCCCTTGCTGTAGAAAACCCCTTTTCTCTTCAGCAATAGCTTTTGGAAAGCAATCTGCCCCTGTGAGGGTTTTAATATTGCCTGCATATATTTCATATAGATTCGTTAAAAAAAGGTTATTTTCTGAGCCCTTGAAGCAACATATAATGCATCCTCTTAATCCCTAGTGTCCATAAGGGACTGATGAAACCATTTTACAAAGCTGAGCCATGGGCATTTCTATAAATGCCTCAACAAATGGACAACAAAAAGATAATGGAAGCTGTGTTGAAAAACAGTTTTATTCTGGTAAAAAAGTTTCAAAAAACAGTTACACTGGTCCAACTGCTATTGTCCTGTATCAACTTCTTCGACTTTGTACAGTGTGATATAGTGCTACTGTGATGTGGATGTCCCACTCCCCTTAGCGCTGATGAGGCCTGGTCTCCATCATCTTCCATGATGGAGAAGCTCTGTAGCCCCACAAGTGACCTGGTGCTACTCAGGTGACCAGCAGCACTGAGGGAGGGCAGCAGTTCTCAAAGGTTTAGACCCACAGTCCCAAAAAGATGCAGGTCAAATCTTGTGCCTCCCAAGGTAATCACTCCCAAGGTAAACACTGTATAGTATAAATGACAATAAACATAACCAAATACACTTGTGCACATTTGATTACAGAGAATGGAAATGCTACTATATATTTTTTTTTAAATCAATCCGAACACCACTTTGACAACCAGTGAGGTAGAGGATGGGATTTATACATGCACTGCCTACAGCGGTCACTATTTTGGTTGCTGTCCGGAGACATAGATGGGGAGAAGAGGGTTATTCTGCCCCGCAGCGTTTGGTAATCATTGCCTGTGCACATGCATTAATAACCCCTGTGCCACACTTCACTGTCAGGCCCCATTAGGTCCAATGAAATAAGTGAGAGGGAGAGACAGAGAGAGAAAAGTGATGCTTACGGACACAGAGACAAATAGATATCGCAGCCACAACAGAGATAGATACATTTAAACAAGAATGGATTGCATGGAGCGTTGTCCGTGCACGCACTGCATATGCTGTAGGCCCACGTCACTTGTATGTGTGTATGTGGGTGTGTGTGTTTGTGTGTTTGTGCGAAGCGATGGCGTATCCTCCATCCGGCACCCATACATCACGCTTACAGAGCACTAGACTGCTCTGTGGCCCATGCGAAGGGAGACAGAATTAAATTAACTGTTAATGGGCACATATTGACTGATGATTTGAGAGTCTGCAGTGGCAAACCGCCTAATCCTTTCTGGATGAAAAAATCCAATTAATATTTTGACCTTGAAATCTAAATATGCCCTTGTGGGCTGGCGGATGGATACACAGCTCCGGTATGCAATGCTTGACAAACCCAAGTTATTGCTGCAATACTTATTTAATATACTGGGGCTGCTGCTGAAATACGTTGTGAGGGGCTTAGTGCTATTGTCTGGCACAGTATCCATTAACAGTTTACTCTGGGTCAACGGCTGTTGGCTCAGGATTTGCGTTTTAACCCTACAGTGTGGCTTGATAGTGAAGAATCATTTTGAAGTGCTGCCATGACAAATAACTTCCAAATTATGCATGCATGAGTTTCTCCCAATTTCTGGAACTGTAGTGAAAGTCTAAAATTGTAAGCCGGAAGAGTCTCTTGCGAGTAGTGATTTGACGGCAAGTCCTCAACAAAAACAAATGTTTGGCTGGCAAGACTAGTGCACCGAGCTATAACATATTGTGAAGACATATTGTTTTTTCTTCTTAATGAGAAAATTCATTTTCAGTTCTAAATATTGCATATTTAATTACAGCCGTAACCACATTGGAGGGGGGGGGGGGGGGCATATTATGCACAGCAATAGATAATGCAACATGTCTACATTATTGTGGCATATAACCACAATTTATATAATCACAGATTTATTACAACAGACACTGGTTTTCCACAGTTGCATTTGATACAGGAAATAGAGGGACTTAACACTAGTCCTAGCATTCTTAAGAATAAACAGGAATATCATGGCGTAGTCCTGGTGCATCGTCCTGCCAGACTCCTGGCTCGCTGGCTTCTCTCCTGTGGTTCTGGCCTGCGCTCCTTTTACTAGGGGAGACAGGTGATTAGTAACCACACACACCTGTCTCCAAGTCCCTTGAACAACGCCTCCAAACACTTCCTTCCACACACATAATCAGAGCTAAACCTCACACCCCTCCACAATTACTATATATCCAGTAGGCTATATCAACCTATAATACTTTCTTCATTCCTATTACAGTAGAATGAAAAAATCATTAACACTTCTAGTTTGTGACCAGTTTTGGTTTAATGGATATCGTAAGGAAAGATAATCTGCCGGTGAATTGGCGCATGGTTCATTTAATAGATGTTTAACTTAGGCTATAATTACACTGATTATTCAGACCTCCTTGTTCAAATCATGGCAGACAGCATATTTGTTGAAAGTCATGAAGAGGGCTAAGCAATTACAGAATGTGGAAAGAGGAATTTTTTTTAACTTAAATTCCAGTTCTCTCCCCTTGTGTTAGTCTTTCCAAGGAAGTTATACTGTATGAGGTTACATTAGATGGTATGGTGGTAGTTACGACCCTGTATTTAATGATCAAAAACAAAGGTGTGAATGGAAGGTTGTGTGTGTTGCACGCATCATACAAATGTGTGTGTGTGTGTGTCCCATTGTACTTGATTTCCTTTCACAAAGACGTCACATGTCAACGAATTGAACCACTCACATAAAAAGTGACCTAACAGTAAACAGCATGTGTTACAAATTTTCTGAGTTGGATATTGCATCATACTGTATTATTAATCACTTACGTGGCATTTCATTCATATTATCCTTCCAATACAAGAACATGTTAAAGAAGGGTTCAGCAACAAATTGTTTCCCAGCGCTGTAGCTGTAGCATATCTTTATCTTTACATGCTGTGCAGTGACCAATTGGCCCAGGTGTTTTTTGTCTGTGACTTCAGCAGCCCAGTGTACGTAAATGTTAACATGTTGCTGTTTTTAACACTTTAGCTCTCCTAAATCAAACTGAGCTCCACTATGCTTCAAATCTACTATGTGGAGATTTTCTCACACGCTTCAAGCCTTGCCTCAGCCTCTCCGAGGACCGAGAACACTCAAAATTAAATGATGTGTGTGCGTGCGAATATGGGATAGGCCTACAGAAAGTGAGGGAGACAGAGAGAGAGAGAGTGCGTGAGAGAGTCAATGTGAGCATTGTCAAGGAAAGAAACATGTAAAACAGACTAGGCTATATGTTAATTCCATATTTGTGCGCGTGTGTGGTTCTTATTTCGTATGAGTATATTATATTTGAAGGTGTATTAGCGTATTTAAGAGAGCGAGAGTCCGCGCATGCGAGCGTTTGCGTCAGTGTGCGTGCATGTGTAAGTGTATGTGCGCGCGCTAGCTACATTTGCGTGCGCGTCTTCCGGCATGTCAGTGCGTGACTGCGCGACCCCGACCGCGTGGGAGTGTATTTGTATGCGCGCAGAAGTACTGCGGGCTTCACGCTCTGTCTTCAGTGCCGTCGGGGTGCAGCAGATGCACTGTGCGTGGGAGTGTGTGTGTGTGTGGTGTTGTAAAATTAGAGAGACATGTCGCAGGATAAAATCCTATTAGAGTGCGCTATGCACTGTCGACAGGATGTGCACGTTATTCTAATACGCCAGAAAGAAACCGATTATCGCTGAGGTGTTTCTCTCTTTTAACAAGCCGTCCTCTGATACGGTTTTGTAATTTTATCTGTAACGTCAAGAGAATCTCCTCCATCTCCCCCCTCCTCTCTTTATTTCTCTCTGTTGTGCTGTCTTACGCCACACAGGACAGAGAACTGATGCCACAGGAGTTGGATGGTAAGTTATTATTAACGGTATTGCTTTAATGGCACAAGCATATGAAAGAGTAGGCCTACCAAAAGGTTGAATAAAGGTACACTTCTCGATTCATGTCCATAATTGCCCCCGTGTGTTGAAACCAGCTGCAAAGTCATTCTTTGGGTTTGAAACTGGGAGAGCAACAGTGCGTTCTCCCCCCGTGCCACAGTGATAAGTGGACTCGCACCCCTCTCTACTCCCCCACCTACAGTAGGCCCTACTGTAGGCTCTTACCAATCTCTACCCCTCCCCCTGCAGACACCCCAACATTATCATGGCCAGTTGTGTTTAAAAATATAAACAGTAAGCTGGGGCAGGCGTTTGCTTTTGCCGGGGGCCGCTATAGTGTAATCGCGGAGTGTACCTTTAAGTGTTTTCTCGTGTTAAGGCCCAGTTGAAAAAGCAGCACAGCCAATATCAACAATAGCACCCACAGAGAGGCTCTGGCGGGGGGGATGTTTCATGCCTGGCGCTTTGTCCGTGTGTCAGAACTGCAGGTGGCGTTTAAGGAATTCGACTACGACGCCGACGGCTTCATCCACTACAAAGACATCGCGGACTGCATGAGGACCATGGGATACATGCCTACCGAGATGGAGCTCATCGAGATCAGCCAGCAAATCAAGATGAAGTGTGAGTGTGTGTGTGTGTGTGTGTGTGCAAATGCTTACTGTGTGTGTGTGTGTGGGGGCGGGGTGTACATGAGTATGTGCTTGAGTTTCCATGTGTGTGTGGTGGTCAGAGCGTGAGTGCATGATTGATGTAATTCTTCTCTGAAGTGTGTGCGTGCGTGTGTGCGTGGTGTGCACATGCACCCATTGTGTGCTGTGCACCCATGTGGATGTGTGGGACGGATGTTTGTCTTTGAAGTTGGGGACGTTTGCCGACAACTGAGCAGACTGATTAATGACCCTCGCCTTGCAGGTGCAGACGCAGGTGTGCATGTGTGTCTGTGCGTGTGTGTGTGTGTGTGTGTGTGTGTGTGTGTGTGTGTGTGTGTGTGTGTGTGTGTGAGAGAGGGATCCAACTTTGTTCTCTATGCTGCTGTGTCAGGTCAGCATGTTTGCTGAAGAAGGAATTTCCTCAGGGCAAAGAAGTCTTGGAGCGTGTGTGTACCTGCATTTGTGTATTTCTAGTAATGCTGCGTTGGTGTGCGTGTGTGTGTGTGTGTGTGTGTTCATGCTCGCGGCTATGTGCTGTCTATTTGCAGGGGGCGGTCATGTAGACTTTGAAGATTTCTGCGAGCTGATGGGTCCGAGGATGCTTGCCGAGACAGCGCACATGGTCGGGCTGAAGGAGCTCCGCTCCGCCTTCAGACAGGTTAGTGCTCTCATTAAGTCCCAGCCTGGGCGGGCCACTAAGGCCCCCCCGGTACAGAAACCGTGTTTGTAGCAGGAGAGATGGACTCCAATGATTGGTTCATTTGCTGGGGCCAGAACAGTGTTTCCAGAGTGTTTCTCCCCGCTGCACTTCTGAGCTGTGTCCGGGGGCCCGGCGGGACTCTGGCCTCTAAAGGGAGCAGGTTTGTACGAACGCAACGACTGCAGGTTCCTTGTGAGAAGCAGGAGCAGAAATACTGCTGTGTAGGCCTGTGTGCTACATAGTCGATTTAAAGAGTTCTACTTGTACTGTTACCTGAACTAAACTTTTTTCAAGTAGAAGTAAAAGTTGCTGATGTGAAAATGACTTAAGTGGAGTTAAGGCTAAATAAAAAAGTACCCAATGTATTTAAGTTGGATGATTTTTATAACAAAATGTTTTGCTATGGTTATCTCCCACATGTATCTCATGCAATAAACTGTAAAAGTAACAGAGGAAATGATTGTACGGTGGGAACCAGGTGTATTGTAAAAAGCAGTGACATGCTGTTTTACCTGTCGGCAGGTACCTGTCGGCAGAGACACAGGAAAGTGATAGGCTATCACACACATTACGTTTTCTACCTCACTGGGATCTTCACAACGTGGATCTACATCTGATGGTTTCACACAAACATCAACATGTCCAACAGAAATGAATCGTGTCACAGCACTGGGTATTAACCAGCAGGCCCTGATGATAGTGATGGCAGGTTGTCATATCAGCGCCCAAACCCAGTGATACTTCCCAGGGTGAAGTTGGTTTTGTATTTTGAGTGGAATTCAAACAGTCATGCTGAATAGCAAACTGCCAATATAAAACTCACTTGGTCTGATTCTTCCCTATTTCAACTCCTGGGGGAGTCTAATTCTCCAAGATCTCCCATCATCGTTTTTGTCATTTGCGAATATTACCGAGAATTGAGAGGAAAAATTTGATCTTTTGAAAGAAAAAAAATTGTTTACTTGGTAATGAGCGCATGTACAAAAGGAGCCTTCTTTACTTTATTCCAATAATACTTGAGTAAATGTAAAATTACTGACAGCACAGGAAAGAGAATCTTGTTTGACGTTTGAATTAATCAATCTACTACTATCTACTGAACTTTTGCATATAACTACCTTGCCTTTGAGTTTTGTTAAGTCGTGTGTATGGACTGGGTAAGCTGCAAATGAGCTTGTATTGAGTTGTATTCCCCATTAAGACCCTAGTTGGTGTGCAAGGCATCAGGGAAGCATGTTTTCAACCTAATTAACAGGACCCACTCAAATGCCGTCTGTATTTTCAAAGAGGTAAGGGAATCACAGCTGACATCAAAATATCTTCAGAGAATATCTTTATAGTGTGATGCCTCTAGCAAATGGGGTCTGAAAATTACATTTTACAACATGTAGCAAGCACTTAGCAAGAAATGCACAAGGAGATAGATAGTTTCTGAATGTTAAAACGAGTCTTTGATGTTACATGAACGCATTGCCACTCAGATGTCTCCTTTATCTATGGTGGACTACTGTCTAAAAACTAGCAAAAAAGGTTATCCGGTGAGTTCCATTCATAGCTGTCCTTAATATTAACCACAGTGTCTTTAGTCTTTAATACATAAACTAATGAAGTGAAGAACATCATTAAACCAATCAATATACAACACAGCCCATTACCCAACCACAACCACTCACTGCACATTAAAGCATGACCGTTTTAGCCGCGATAACATCCACTTACACCAACACCCGCTATTTTTATCTCATCAGCTTTAATCTTTTCAATGCTGACACTTTGTCAGTCATCTTTTTCTCAATCTGCAGTCCTAAAGTGAAATCGAACATTTGCTGGCTGTGTCACACTGATAAAAATGCAGAGCCGATGCTGAACGCAGATATCTTCAAATAATTGGCTTTAGCATGGAATGATCTCTGAACTTCTTTGTCTCTGTTTCTGTCTGTCTCTTGATGTCTGTGTTTTTCTTGTTTCATCAATCCATTAAAGGGTAGTTTAACATTAAGCATTGTAGGGCAAAAAATTACATTCCCTCTAAGGGTTACAATTTACATGGAAGGATCGGGGACGCGTCCTGCAGTGGCGCGCCCCTCCTCCCTGTCTTTTGGTGCCGTGGGAGGGTAGTTTCGGGGCTCTCGCCCCTCTCTCCTAGTGCACCTTTTGCGTGTTTGTGTTATTGTTGAAAGACTATTTATGTCAGGCGTAAACGTTGTCTTACCTCAGTTTAAGCCAGAACGTGTCGTATTCTGTTGTGAATAAATACTGAGCTCTGCTCGTGAACTGCAGTCTGTCTTCGCCTCCTGTGCGTCTCTACGGCTAGCGTCTACTTTCCGCTCGACTCACCGTTACATTACAACAATTTACAAATACAAGTTACAAGTTACAAGTTACAAATACAAGGGGTTGAATCTTTCCCACCTTTAATGCAACAACACTGTTGGGGTCCCTTTAATGGTGAGATTGCCTTTTAAGGGACACTCCTCGATGTGTGGCTGAAATAAACCTTATGGCTCAAACCATGTGTTACTCAAATGTTGTTACGATGCTGAATGTCTTGCACTCGTCTCTACTCCTCCTCTTACAGCCACATGCGCTGTTGTGGTTCAAACATAACCAATGAGCTTGAGCGGAAATGAGGGGTTCTGGAGTTGCTATAACATGTTCTTTTCTCATGTCCTCCCTACATGTTCCTTTCCATGTACCCTCACGTTACCCCTCCTCCTCCCCCCCTCCTCTCCCACACCTCCTCCGCCTCCACGTTCCAGTTTGACTCTGACGGCGATGGAAAGATCACTTTAGAGGAGCTCAGGGAGGCCATGAAAGGCCTCCTGGGCGAGAAGCTGAAGAAAGGAGAGTTGGAGGAGATTCTCAGCGACATCGACCTCAACAAGGACGGCAACATCGACTTCGATGGTGAGCCGGAGGGGTGTTTAGGGGATGAGGGAAGGGGGTGGGAGGGGTGGGGTGGGGGTGGGGTGGGGGTGAGGGGGTGATAAGGAGTGGTGAGGCATGCAAAATAACATCAGGAAACTGGGAGGCTGGGAGTTAAAGCTACAAGGTCATAATCACTTTCTATAACACAGTTGATCAATAAAAAAGCCAGATATAATTTATTATCTATATTATATTTAAAACAAAATAGAAAAGGTGAAGAGTGATTTGGGGATTTCCATGTGTTTTGTGAGTGTGTGTACCTGTAATCAACTGTCTCCCTTACCATCCGTTACCATCCCCAGGTCGTCCTTTTGATTATACAGTGGGGCCCACTACCTCTATCTCTTCCCATATTGCTCTCCTTCTCGTTCCCTTCTGTTCTCCCTTTCTTCAGCCCATCTCTCTCTCCCATTCCCTCCATATCGCTCCTAGGAGCCGTTCTCATGCCGCCCTAGATTGCGTTTGCACACGTAACTTAAACGGAACCTATTAAAGGAATAAATGTGAAAACTAAATATTTAGAGATTTCATCAGTTTAAAAATAACCACATCTTGGTACAGTAGTGAACCCCACTGTATTGTTATTGTATATTTTGTTTGTTCTTAAGTAAAATCGTGAAAGCCCCCACAGACACCTTTTGACTGTTTGCAATATAGCAACTAAATCAAATTGGTTAGAAAAACACACTAAATGTAGTTACCTAAGCGATTTTAGCAAAGATGATTGATGAAAGCCAGTATAATCTCTGGTTTGAATCGCTAGCTCTAATGTTGGTGTTTTTTAGTGGTTATCAGACCACCGGTAAGCAGAAACGTGGATGGAAATAAAGCAGGACTCCCGGTAATTCAATGTAAAAAGCGAGCCTTAGGTAGCACAACCAAAACAAACACACCTCCTAGTGATCATTTAATGCAACAACCTGGTCTGTAGAGCTTTTAAATTTAAATAAACATGGAGAAGAGTGATGGCGTGGGAGGTGAACAGGGAGGAACGCGTGCGTAGGCAGGCTGAACGAGGGAACAGGACAGGAGGTGATGAGGTGAGCTCATAAACCTAGCGAGAGCAGCCAGCGGGTGGGAGGTGTAAGGAGGAGCGGACAGGTGGCGATAGGAGGAGACTAGATAAGAGACGAAGCACAGGGGGGGTGAGCGAATCCTAACTGGAGAAGGAGGATGAAGGATAAAGCGCCGCTGACCGGAAGCCTTTGAGGAGAAGTGGGAGTGGGCTAGAAAGTCAAGGTGGGCTGGTTGGAACAACCAATCCAATCTAATCAACGGTGCATTACACAATCAATACACAAGGCTGGAACGCCTGTCACCACACACACACGCAAAGGACACACGCGCCATTAGACAGTTCAAGGACACGCATACAACCACAAGGGAAAATCAGTAGGAAATGAAGGGACACAGAGAGGACTCCTAACAGATGAATTCCCACGCACTTTAAAGGTACACTCTTTGATTGCATTAAGGTGACCCGGCTCTGTTTGTATTTTGAAACACAACCGCCCACGGCTATACGGGGAGGGGTAGAGAATGGTGCATGCGTAGGACCTCGGTAGGGGTGTGGGGCCACTCGGTACTCGAGTTTGAAAACGGGCCAACATTTTTTATAACGCCAAACCCAACCACAAGGGACACAAATTGAGGAGTACCTTTAGCAGTGTTGTACCACATGCGCAGACACTGTCGCGGTCACGTGCACGTCAGGGTGGTTAGAGCCAGTGCTCAAATGCCTTGATCCCGTAACCTCTAAATCTGATTACCTTTTACCGTGCCGACCCAATCAATCACTATTATTGGAAACATCCAAGGGGGCGTGTCCTTCTCCCACATTATCACCAATTAGCCCCCAGGGTTACGTTGCCAGAATGTCCATCAAGTACATGGACTGAATGCCAAACTAAGGGCCTGGCCCACAGGCATTCGGTAGCTCTAGCTGAATATTAATCTACTTAAAACTCGGAAACGGCAATCTACTCGGATTGTTTTAAAAGTAAATATTTACCCTGAGGTGTGATGTCAGTGGGTTAATCCTGAATTAGCCCAAATGTCCGTTCTGAGTCAGTCCATGGCTTCACACCTGCAGCCATATAAGTCCTTTAGGGGCCATAATCGCCAGGAAGGGGAAGAATTGACAGAGCACATCAATATCTGTCTTGACTGACTACATTCATGTTTATTGTTACATGAAGCTGGAACAAATAATGGCTCACTGATCATCATTGAGCTGATAAGTAGAGATACATAGCTGGACATTATATTCATTCCTATTAAATACATGGGGCTACCACAAAATGTCACTAGTTCTAGTTTAACTTTGAATTATTCATATACTTTGAGATAAAAAGCCAGGTTTTATGGGGTGGCAGTTTAGAAAGTAGTCTGCTGTTCTCTGTCGCCCCCTACAGAGTTTGTCATGATGCTGTCTGCACAGTGACCTCTGATTGAAGTGTGATGGAACCAACAGCGCTGGATCTATGTATGCATAACTAATTAACACGGTCTAATTCTGTAATTGGCTTTACTATGTTTATGAAAGTGTGTTTAATGCTTGATTGTAAAATAAGTGGGTTAAATTAAAGTGTTTAATAATAGCAGAATGAAAAGGGTGAGTTATGAAACCGTTATAATGTAATTGTGTTGCATTGTCGCCCCCTTGAGGCTCACCATGAAAGAACACAAATAGAAGACAGACATAATATTCAACCTACATATTAACAGAGGTGGAAACGCTAGCAGTGGATGTACATATTCGGGTCAATAATTTGTCTGAACTTAAGTTTTCCACATCTGCTTAACACTCTTTCAGTCTTTCTCACAATGAAACACTTTGAGGCCAATGTTGAAAACAATTTTCCATTTATTATTGAAATTTCATAACTTAACAATAGAGCATTATGCAAGCTCTGTAAAAAAAATTACAAATGATTTACATACAAGTCTCTTGACATTATTATAATAATTACTATAGTGACAGGAATGGTAACAAGACTACACATGCTGGTGTTAACGTTAAACGTAATGCAAATACAATATAAGGCAAAATTAGGGCTGACTTAGGCATCTCAAGTAATGTGCTGCTTTTGCTGAAAAAGAGAGCAAATCTGTTGTACTGATTATGTGTTTATACTGTTTATTTTTATTATTTGCCATAATATTGCAAGTTCCCCTTTACACACAAACAAAATGGTCCAGATAGAAAGATATACATTAACCTAAGTTAATATGAATGCATGGGGTTGCAGGAACTTGTAGTAGTATAAAGCTCTTAAATTTTAAATAATTTCACTGCAAAATGTCAAGCTCTAATTTACTAAATTACAAGATCAGATGAGTTTGCTGTTGGAAAAAAAAAAAAACATTCGAAAGCATAGAACCAAAACTGTGACCAGGATTGGTTCTTAACCAGAAACAAAATGGCTGCCTAACCGCATCTTGGTATTAGATCTGAAAAACTCAATGTAAAAAGAATGCGAAGCAACAATGAAAACCTCTCTGCATCTCTTTGAAGGTCCTCCACTAATTACGTGTGGCAGTTGTTAAGCATGAGTGTGGAAGGCAAATGGAAGTGACCAAGAAAAAACACTATTTGGAGTAAGAACAAAACATTGTTCACTCATTTATAGACAGAACATAGGAATTTGCGGAATTAGTTTCCCAGTGCTCTCTATCTCCATCTGCAACACACTAACCAAGGGCCACAGAATCTGCTCTGAACCATCCTTTATTTGAAATTCCAGGAAATATTATGCCAAAAATCTGTAGTAACTGTAACTCGACTGAAAACCTAGGTCAGCACATCTCCGAAAAGATATAATGTAAAAACAGCCATGTTCCTGTCTGCCTCAGAATAGTAGAAATGTTGCTGGGGTGTCAATATTAAGAAGATCTCTCCACTGTCTGGCAGAGACCGGCTCACAATAAGGGGGTTTGTTAGAACAAGGCAGTATGAACACAGGGCGGTGAAAGGCTCTTGGGAAAGTCGGGATGCGGCGTGAAGACAATCTTTAGTTGTTGGGGATACTTTGCAGGTAGGTGAGAATGTGCTGGATTTTAACCAGGCGTTCCCGCAGGGTTGTCATTGAGAGGACCAACAGCTGGTACCGTGGGTCAATAGGCAGCACTGCCAGGAGCCACCAACAGCAGGCTGGACCATTAGGAGTTGCCTGTTAAAAGGGGGAGTAGTTGTATTAGTATGACTGTTTACAATTAGGTCATTGTTTGGTTTCCATCACAACCTAAATGTGATGGTAATTTCGGAGGGAAAATGACTAGGCTACTCCCTGTTGCTACTCTGGTAAGTGTAGACATAACCCTGGCTCAAAACACCAGGATTTGGAAGGAAGACGTGCAGATGTAGCCTCAGCTGCAGTGTAAAGGAGTATCCTGGCGAGCAGCCACATTTCATTAATGATTCACTAGTTGGACTGACTGACTCCCTTGAAATACTTTAGTTTCTAGGAAACGTGTGCTATTGACTGCCAGAGAAATCTTTCATAACACAACAAACTAGACAATAATTGCGGCAACTAAAAAAACGAATAGAAAGAAGAAAAAAAAAACAGCTAGTGGAATACATGTCTGGTTCTACGAGATGCTGAGTTAATCTAAATAACTGAAAATCCTGGTTTCTATATAGTTAACTGGTTACATTATGGTTTAAACAAAACTCCAAATGAGCATAAAAAATTCCTTTTTCAGTGCTACAGATCGCTAACAATAACATAGACCAGCATTATTATACTGACCCTGAACTAAGAAAAATATGTGTGTGTGCGTAGAGGATACTCCTTCTGACGCAACATGGCCAGAGGGATTAGGTAAACGGGAACTCTAATGCTCTTCCGCCTGCATTGTCAATATACTCTACCCTGGCTGTGCTTATAGCAGCACTGTAATCCCTTTAAACACCAGGGTTGTGTTTCGAAACGCTACAGGATCTGTGCCAAGGTATTTAGTCCTCAGACTGGGGTTTGGCTCTTAAGCACCTGCTGGCCAGGAACACACCTGCAGCAAGGGTTTTCCTGAAGCGTGTCCTCAGATGTCTCCACCAGTAAGGTGACTTGACTTCAAAGTGAATAATTATGTTTGGAGGTGCTTGGAAAGAGGTGCAGTGGAATTCAGTTTGGTATTAGAAGCACCATGCTTTTCTCTGCAAAAACATGTCCTAATCTAAATAAAATATACCTCATGGTTTGGAAAACTGTATTCCGTTACATTTATATTATTGCTGTCCCACTAAATTATTTTAGGATGACGCTTATTGAACAAGAATATTTCTAAAATACAAAAGAATAATTTTAGTGTAGCCTAAGGCTCAGTAAACAAACGGTAGCCAGACATTGACGATAAGTCTATTTATATACACCAGACACAGGATATGTCTGAAATACATAAGTAAATAAAATGAAGTAGCATATTGACATGTTGGCAAATGTAGTTCCCTATGGCGACTAAATGGGAACTCAGCCAGAAGACAATCTAATCCTGTATGCCAGTAAAGTGAATCCCACAGATGAGATAGATCATTATACCTCTATTATGGTGTTGAGCCTGAGCTTAAGCCAAATAAACAATGGAGCTAATATAGAATGTACCTGGATGTCGGCCTCTCTCTCGGGCATGGGTCCAAAGTGCTGCAGGATCTGGTTGTGGAAGCGGATCTTGAGGTTCTGGAACCATGTGCGGGCCTGCTCGTAGACAGCGTCGTGCAGCTGCTGTAGTTTGAGCAGCTCCTCACCGTCTTCCACCTGTTTGGAAGACGGTGACCAATCAATCAACACGTTTCAGTTTTCTTTGATTTTTTTTTTAAAACAACCGTTTCCTTTTGAAACACTATAAAATAATATTTTTAAAGCCCATGTCCACCTTTACTGGTGTTTTGAGTCATTCTGGCTGATTAGACGTCTTCTATGTGTGGTCTGGGTGGAACTATGGTGAAAATTTGCCTAGGTCAGCAAACTTGCATATTTTCAAAATAAAATAACCAATCATAAAAGGAGGTGAAAGCCCTAACAGGTGTGACAAAATGTGCGTTCAGTAGACAAAACTTTTGCTACTCTCTGAAACCTAGATTTGATTTCTGTTTTGTTGCGTTATGTGGGCACGACAGACTAAAAAACACAAAACAATCTTTTTTTTTCTTTTTAAATAAGCCACACCAATAGATAGGCATTATCCAATCCAAAACATCATTGTTTTTGGACCAAAGCCGTTTCAAGTTCAATGGAAGCTAAATGTAAAATGCATACTGAACACCCATATAGTCAGGGAGATGTCGACCAAGTTGGTCTAAGGAGCCACATGAACCTAAAACACCTGTGTGGGTGGACAGGCAAATACAGATAAAAATACAGGTATACGAGGCAAACTGTGGTCCCTACCCGGGTGTCCTCCAAGTGTTCAATGTCAGCGATGCTGTAGCCGTCCCTCATCCCTCGAGACAAGACCCGGAAACGCTTCCCTCCAATGGTGTCCACCACCGATCTCCCGTCAGGGAGAAAGTGGACACTTCTAATGAGCAGCATGCAGCCGTAATCTACAAACCTGGACACAGATACAACGGGTTCAGTTGGAAGACATAATCAAATGGTCAAAGTAAGTTGACTATTATAGGTCACCATTTTGAAAAGATTGCAGGCATGTTTCTGGTGGGTACATAACAAGATATCTTTTTATTAGACGTAGTCTAATGAAACGAACTAGTACTTCTGCAAGTACACTGCAAGGAATGCGAAGTACAAATGAGGAACAATGTAATTGGACCTTTACAGTGGGTCATTTCTTTTTCTGAGCTTTTCTTATTGCAGGCTAATTCTGTTTTCCAGAAGACAGTTCCTCTGAAACCCTGTTAGCTAAACGTTTTGTTCACACTTAAGCTTGCTCATTATCTCCTCCCAACAGAGAGCAGAAATAAATTCTAATTACCTCTGCGGGAAAATAAACATAATATAGATTGTTTGTTTGTGTGCGTGTGTGTGTGTGTGTGTGCGTGTGCGTGTGCGTGTGTGAGAGTGGCCTTACCCTTTCTGTGGGTCATTAATGCACATCCCAAACTGCTGGGTGCCCGTGTCCATGCAGCGGCGAATCATGAGGCGGTAGCGTGGCTCGAAGACATGCAGCGGGCAAGGCACGGTGGGGTAGGCCATGGTACACACAAAGATAGGCACATTCTTTGTCAAGCTGCTGGGGAGGAGAGACACAGGTCAGACTGTTTCATACAAACCCGCGATAGAACCTTGATTTTTTGTTTGTTTGTTCGCAGTTGCCCTTGAGATTCACACAAGCGTTACAAACACATTGTTGCTTTGGTGCTGAGTGATACGCCTCCCCCGGCCCCCCTGCCCCACAGTGCTGCTCTCACCACTCTCTACCCCTCCTCCCTATGCTGGAAAGTTTGCATAGTTCAAGCTAACATAAACATCGAGCTATGACAGATTATTGGACAGAATAATTAAAGCTAAAACAGCTTAATATGACCTAATAACAGGAAGATAAAAAACAAACAAACAAAAGAGGCAGCGAGCGAGCGAGCAGGCGAGAGAGAGAGAGAGAGAGAAAGAAAGGTCACGCACTCTGAAAGCTCCTTCGTCTCCTCCAGGTGCATTTTGGTCCTCTCTTCGTGCTCCTCGCGCAGGTACTGTTTGATCAGCACGTCCAGCACGCTGGTCACTGTGTACTTCCTGGTCTCGAGGTGCTAGAGAGAGAGCAACAGACACGTACAGCACGGGGAACACAGAGGAGAGGAGCTTCAAACCTCCAAAAACAATTCAACTGAACCGTTATTAACGGTGATTCATTTAATTTTTGATTTGGCCGAGGTCAACGGGGGTGGGGGTGTCTCTCACGTCTTTAAGGCTTTCTTTGCAGAGGGGACACTGGGGCGTGTGATCCAAGCAGCGCTCCAGACAGTCCTTACAGAAGGTGTGGCCGCAAGGTGTCGTCACTGGCTCGTAGAACAGCCTGCGATTGGAGGATGACACGGCTGTTAGCCGTCTACAGCGACACACTGAGACACCAACGAGCAGCGGGGGAACTGACGCGTGTGTGTGTGTGTGTGTGTCTACCTCATGCAGAGGGAGCACTCTAAGTCACTGGGGTCTAGCAGGTCCTGACGAACGGCGGTACAGGGTTTGGCCGTGGCGGCCTGTTTGCTGGATGCACCAGACACCCCTAGTGCAGCGCAGGGAGGAGACAGCATGAGAAGAGAAACACAATCACTCTCTCTCACACACACACACACACACACACACACACACACACACACACACACACACACACACACACACACACACACACACCTTCTTTAGCTAGCTACGGTTCATTCCGGCGGTTGGAAGACACAATTATGTCAAACATCACTCCCTTGAATAAGACAAGTGGGAGTAAGCGAGACATTAAACCTCAATAATTCAATTCTGCACTGAGGCCCTGTTCTACCAGGCTACGAAACCTTTGTTTTGACTAACCTGTCATTATACTGAATACATTTTAAGTTTGAATATAAATTTCATAACACATGATCGTGTTGATATGATCCATTCCGTTGTTTAACTCTGCTATTGGAATTATAAAAAGGATACTCCATTCTCCATTTATTAAAAATTATTTCTCATGACATGCACACTGTATCCCTGTAATGAATTTGACCCCATCTTTAATCTTATTAGTAATAAGATGTTTACATTCACGTAAAGGACGTTCATAATACATAACCGGAATAGTGCACATAAGGAGTACTATCATATTGACCCATTTTTCATTTGATATTTCATGATGGTATGAAGCTCAGGCTACACCACATTAACAGAACAGTAGCCTAATATATACCTGCTTTAGCAGGTTGCTAAATGCCACTATTTATGATGTGCTTTCGTTTTACCGCCATACTGCACTTATGCTAATCTAAAACCCTCGTCGTTTACGCACATCATTTAGGAGGATTTTCAGCCTTTTCAGACTTATGAGCTGTTGTTTTCACTTTTGTCGTATGAGAATGCCATGCAAGATCCTTTTTCATAAGAACTCTAACAAAAAAAAAGTACAGGGAAAAAAACCTAAAGTGCAACAACTCACCCCCTTGCTTTTTATGCTTGCCACCTGCACTGTGCACAACACAGGATCCTGAGTCTGACACGGACAGCTTCCTCTTCAACAGGCTGCCCTTCTCCTGGTCTCCCAGCTGGGGGGCAGAGAAGACCCTCTTCAGCCCTTCCCCCCCCACGGCGGAGGCGTGTGTCCACAGTGAATGAGCTCGGTTCAGCCCGGAGTGCTCCAGGCTCCCGGGTTTCTGAGGAAAGACGACTGGTTTAGAGCCCACTGGTCATAAACATTCCCCCTTTAAAACATGTTAAACAAACAATGTTTTCTTTCCCTTCAGTTATTTGATAATCATATGCCTTAGCTTGACAAGCACTTTAATACTAAAACTAAACTAGGTATTGTTGGCAATTTTGGTAGGAAAAAAAATGCTATCCAGCGATGCTGGCTGAATGTGTCCGTACCTCCTGGTTGTCGTGGTGATCATATGCCGAAGCGGCACGTGGTTGGTGCTGGTGTTGGCTTTGGACATGGCTCTGGTGAGCTTGTGCGTCAGCGGTGAGGTTTTTACTGCGCAGGAGTGGCGACGTGCTCTGTGGCGTCTCCCGCAAGCCTTCCTTCACATTGTCTCCGGCTGGGGAGAGCAGGTCCCACAGTATCTGTTGACATCAGAGAGAAACTGACATTATCCCCAGTCGCCGTCGCTCTGATGAAAAAGGTCACGTGACCTACTGTGTATCTGGGAAAAGGACTATGGCCCCGTTCATTGCAGAAAAAATACATTGAGCCTAATTCGAGTGGTGTTGCCGGACCTGAGGCTGTTTACGCCGAGAGTTCACTACGTTTTGCTCATGTTGTTAGGAGGGGAGTTCGTCACATGGAACTAACATCCCATGAACCTCAAACACTGTTGTCTCCTACTTCAAACGACATCAAAGAGCTCATCAGATTATTCATGAGCCTCTCTCACCATTTCAACTTGTTGTTTAGCACTGGGGAAGTCCTCGTCTAGAGCCAGGCAGTGGAGGAAGACTTGCAGCGACTCATCCACCTGGCCCATCTCACGGAGGAGAACTGCTTTCCTAAAGAAACCCTGAGGGGGTACCCCACCCCACGTTAGCATTCATCTCGTCATTGGGTCAGTTTGACTCTCCACTAACAATGCGCCAAGCCTGCTTAGACTAAACTGCATCTGAAGACAAGTGTTTTAAGTTTAAGAACATTTTTCTGAAACCATTCCAAAATCCTGCTGAAAAGTTCACAAGAGATTTGTTATAGCTAATGCTCTAAAGTAGGTAAAATAAACCAAAGTGAATGACACATGGAGCTAATAGCTAGGGGCAAACTCCAAACATCGACTAAGACCAGGGTGAGATTTGGCTAATTTAGCTTATTGTGAGATTTGTCTTATTTAGCTTATTTAGAGATTTTTCTTATTTAACTTGTTTAGCTCAGTGGGAAACCTATTGATACAATGATATAATAAATGTTGTTTTTTATTTAGGTTCGGTTTAAGCATTTACTCACAACACCATGCATAAAACAAAAGATAAATGTGGGTTCGATCAGAATTTGCGAGAAATATTGACACGATATTTAAAAATTAATTTACAAAATTGATTTTGTTTAGGCTCAATATCTCAAGTGGGAGGGCACCATTTCCCTTTTGGAACCAGAAGGCAGCGGAGCGTTCTCTATGGTCCAGCCACCTACTTGTGCAGAGTGGCTGGAAGTGAGACAGAGTTCCACATCCTCTAGGGCCAGCTGGTACTGGTGGAGACCTGCGTACGCCTCCGCACGAGACAACCGCGTCACCCCTGTAGTCCCTGGGTCTGTTAGGAGACAGGGTGAAGAAAAAGACAGCGGCGGGGTTATTTTTGTGAAAAGAAAGGTGTTGTGAGAGAAAGTTTTCATTTGTTATTAGAAACACTGCCACATTCACTGTAACAGATGACTGTTAGCCTGCCAGCTGAGAGCTAGCCAATAGATGACAGAGTCATTGTTTTCTGCAAGTCATGCAAGAGTACCAGCTCTTGACACACACAGAAAATACAATAACTGTACCCGTGAGATATCAGTGGGGAACGCTAAAGAATAACATGTTGCAAACCACTTTTCCTGTGTAGAAAGAGCAAGAGATTAACAGATTTTATATCCAAATACTTGAGTATCATATTTCCACTACAGGCTTCAAGCCTAGGCATATCCTTGACCAACTTACTGCTTTACAGAAGATAAAAACGTACATGTCAGCGATTTCAAAAGAAAAACATACTATCAAAGATTTATCACAAATCTAGTGATTAATGGACGATTAACATCTCAGAACTGTAGCCTAGTCCAACATGAACGCAGTATAGTGGGAAACTGAGTTTCTAAAAAGAGTCTGGTAAGTCTGAAACAGTTATCAGTTGTGGAATAAACAGGTGCAATTAGATTTGTTTTTGTGTCTTGTTCGTGCTCCTTTAGTCACCATCTTGTAAGATAGTAAGTCTTTCAAGTCGTGCATCTGTGAGTAAAGACATGAGATGGTAGCTTCTTGAATCAAACACCATGAAACCACTGAAGTTATGCTGCCTATCTGGTCATTGGCACTGAGGTCAAGCAACACTAAAAATAAAACAGGTAGGATGGTGTCGGTTCTCTAGTTTTTGTCAGTGTGTGTTCCAGCTTTGATACACACATAATTGTTAAGTGGCAACTAGAAGAGGTAAAAAGTATTTGCTTATTGATTTGCTGTCAAATTAATATACAGAAACATCTTAATAGAGAAACATATTCCCCATTAACTCGTGGTGTATTACAAGGGTTGCTAAAGAAACAATTTTCAACCTTGGCTGTTGTTGTCAACCTTGCTACATAATGTGCATCATATAGGCCTACTTTCTAAAAACAATTGTAGGCTATGTTATTGAATGTTTCTGCTGGAATTCAGACTGTTAATGGGTCTTTCAGAATTCCTCTGTAATTTGTAGGTCATCGTCTGATATGCAAGTCCTGTTTTGCATTGCATAATTGCATCGTGAGACGAACTAAAGATAGTTTCGTGCCTGCCCTGTCGGTCCTACAGAAAGACAGTACTGACAAGCTAACGTTACACAATATACCCACCATCAGTGAGCATATTGACTGAATTTGATACATGAGATAATGGATGGATCATAAAAGACATTGCAATTCCACTTCGCAAAGTTCCAAAACCCAATATGTCACGACCTGCCTTATGCAATGGGCCTCTAATGCGCATGCCCACTGTGATATTTTGTAATTACGTCGTACGAGGGGGACATGACGGGAGAAGGAGGGGTTTGTGTTGAATGAATACATGTCACTCGACCTCAGCTGACCCCATCCAGTTCACCCAGCGATAATTCCAGTACTCAATTAATTTATCATAAACACACGATTACGCACGGAGTGCCCAAAGGGTGTAAGGGAAGTGACCCCATCCATCCAACTCACCAGCTTCAATAACATCAGTTGCTAGGGACACAGCCTCTTCGAAACGTTTGCTTCTCATTAGTTCTTCAATTTCACAATTTGCTTTAAATGATTTCTGCTCCTCTGGGAACCATTTATCTAAAAGTCCACATAGAAGTACATTCACTTTGTGATCCCCTGGTTTGATTCTGACAGGTTCACTGCACAGCTTGCATTTGGAGAGTTGGCTATATTGTAAACACCTTTTACAGTACGAATGTCCACAGGACAAAGTCACAGCCACGCCTAAAAAATTGTGACAGCTGGGACATTCGAAGATATTCCCGTTTATTTTTGGTTCCGATGGCACATCTGGCTCGGCGAGGGTTTTCTTAAAGTTGCGTAGAATGCAGTCCACTAAAGTGCTTAGTTGTTCCGGCCGAAAAGAGCCATAGCCTATGGCCATTGAAAAACACTCAAATGCTTCTTTGAGACAGTTTTCTGAAGCAAGTGCTTGTGCTTTTCGTAAAATAAGTTTAAGATGGTCAACATGATCCTCAGCTCCCGAGTCGTATTCTGAATCGGTTTCGATAAAGAAGGCGCTTTCGTTCTCAGCCGCGTCCTTTCGTTCAAGTACCTGAAGCGACATTGTTGCATGGAAATGCTTCTTATTTTAATTTAAATTTTCTTCTATGGATCAGGCTATACATTTCTTCCACTAAAGTACGCGCCGATACAGCTTTACAGGGGACACCCCGTTTGTTACATAAAAAAACACGATCACGTGAACGCCAATGTCCTCTGGTGATTGGCCAGGACGTCTCGATTACAAAACCTGCGTGAGTAAGTTTCATAACTACGGAAGATACGTAAGCACAGGAAATTGTTCTGCAGAATAGAGCTCAACAGTGAGGTTTCGGATGTGAAAATCCCATTTATACTCTGAATTTATCAAAGGTAGACTTACCACGAGCTATGAGATTGTGAAACGATGGTATATTCTCCTGTAGACGCCACAAGTCAGTATGATAACAACCTTGTTTTAAGAAAAATATGTTTTATTCGCGATGTCACGGAGAGGTACTACACTACCCATAATTCTAAAGTGAACAGCGACGTATCTGATTGGTGGAGCTCGCTGTTACCATGGAAATATTTAAAACCCGGGAACGTCATATCGGCTAGTGAGTGTTTTTAATAGGCTATAGTTGTAGGCTATATGGTTACTGCTAGCAGTGAACTGCACGATCGTTTATGTACTGTTTACCTCAGAGCAACAATGATTTCCCTAATGATGGCGAGGTGAAGCTTTCTGAACCCTTTAAACACAAATGTATCGAAAAAGGGTTTATTAATCGAAACTTTTCAAATCAGAGCTCAATGAGGACCTCTGTTGGTCAAAGTTAGGGAAAGCAGTGTCGTGAAATGTTCACAACCGACCAACACACGGATCTTAAGCAAAAATGAACTATATAACGAATGAATTCATAAATAAATAAAACACCGGTTCCATTCCATTGCACTCCAAGTAACTCTAAACTATAATTATATAATTTTTGAAGCAATTGGTGTATTTGAGTGCTGCCTTTTATTTCTTGTGGACAAAGTGTGTCCGCTTTCCTTTCATAAACTACACTCGCTCACGCCCTCTGCTCCTCCTAAAGGGTTGTTGCGGGAATCTGTGCGGGAACATGGCACATCAATCCATGATGTGCCATGTTCCCGCACAGAACGCTTTATTTGTTATGAGGACAATGTGATTTGTCTGCCGTCCATTATGACCACACAATCCTCATTTCCTCCATGGTTGTCAGGTTGGCCTTTCCTCCAGACAGTGAAGTTGGTTTGCACCCCATTACTCCACACCCACACATCACCATTCTCCCTATGGAGGCTGATCCAGCACAAATTACTCCTGCAAAAACCCTCTACCTTCTTTGTTTCCTCCTCATTCATGAAAGTGGATAAGTCAGTGTGTTTCTCCCTGCAGTAGCGTGACGCCTGGTCCTTGGTCTTCTCTTCTTCTATATGAAAGAACACCCTTAGGTCAGAGGTCTCCACATGGCATGTACACATGAAGCTGATGATGACAAAGTAGATGACGAGACCCATCGTTGTATGCTTATTATAAGTACTTAAAAGTATTGTATTCCTCCAGATGTAACGCAGGTGGTGTTGTCGAGTAACAACCGGACGTTCTCTCTATTTCACCTCTAGTTTAAAACAAAATTAAACATAAAGAAATATAAATATATTAGTGTTATGCCCCATCATCACTAAGTTTACCAAATGGTATTTGTAATTAATCCATATTAATCCTATTTATATAATATTTGCAGACACTCTACACAACTGCCTCCTCACCTGCTTAAAGAGGAAAGCAGATTGAGCTACGTCCATATGATTATTTCTACTGTCTCTCCATATGCCAAGGCATTCAACTAGAGATCTTTCTTAAGATCTAGGGATGACAACCACTGCTTCCTCACCTTATTTTAATCCTCTTTATATATCCCCTCGCTATGCCTTCCCCCATTAAGGATATAAATCTTAATCCTTCCTCAGTCAAATTTCTTGTCGTTTCAGCTGTGTCATGCAAATTTCAGTACAGACCCGCCTGATCAAGGTCGAAGAGGGCAGTGATGTGCATTTACTGTTAAAGGTTTGGTTTCCTCCATTAATGTTGTTAATTTGTTAAAACAATGCGATTGTCCCACATTTGGCTACAGTTAATTAAATGATTCTTAAGTCTCAAGTCGCCGTTTTCTAAAGTTCAAGACCAAAAGCAAACCTGAATCATTAAATCTACTAATTTAACATAGCATATGTCAGGGTTCTAGAGTTTAGACCCAAGTGCAGACACTGGCAGACCCAGTTCGGAGCTCAAAGAGTTTTAATGGAGCCAATAATACACAGTAACTAAAACTATAAACAACAAGGGAGAAAACAAGAGTCAAGGCGGAGTTTTGACAGCAGATTACAGTAGAAGAGTGGAATCTTACATCAGATACATCAAAATCTATAATGTAGATGTAAAGATGTGACAAAAGATTATTAGCAGTTCGACCTCCATATGCAGAAGTTATTTATTGCAAATATAGAGCATATTCTAAAGAGCCTACTTGGCCTTCTTGAACAAAACAAAGTGCTTTTACTGTCTTTTGTTCTGTGTAATTGTTCAAGCAAATGATTAATTCCGACTCTTCCTAGTAATATATTACTTTTTATAATTCCAGAATCCAGGTACTGTATGTAAATACATTGAATTGAAATGTTCATTTTGGTTTCGCAAATCTGAGTTCAGGTACATTTGCCTATACAGGGACATTGACTTGATGAAGGTTGATGCTGTAGCAGGCATACAAGACAAACAAACAAAAAGCAAACAACACTCACAATTTTATGATTAATTAAACACTTTCGGTAGCCATTAAAGGTATTCATCTTTTCTGTTGCAAATAGAATGTCTTGGTGAACAACGGTGTACAGTGCTGTACAGCGTGTGAAGGAAAACCTCAGGGACAAACGTTAATATATGTACCTAGTAAATACACCTTAAACAACGGGAATAGAAGGCTTTCAGTATCATTTTTTTCAAGAAACTTTACCTTGCTTCATTTGACCTCCTTCATGAGTTGCATTTGCAATCTTGAAGACTGAATCTGACCCGTCGGTGCAAATATCTGTAAAGCATTGAAAATGAAAATATTTTGACTGAAAGTCAAAGCACATCATTTTGAATGCTATGCTGATTCAAGTTAAGACCAGTATTCAGGTGGCTGTAAGGAAGCAATTGCTGTAATTGCGTGCTGCTTTTAATTTCATGTTATTCTCGTGTGTGCAGGCATGTGTGTCAACTGACAACACCAACACAGTCTGTCAGCTTTCCTTTCACTCCCTCTCACTCTCCCTACCCCTCCTGGCGTCCTAAAAGAAGGAGGCAGGTGGGTTCAATGTGTTTCGAATCATGTCTTTCATAACGCTATCCGAGTCTCGCTTGACATTCCCGTTTGACTGTGGAGAAGTGCTTGAACTCTATAAGTCGTGGAGGCATAAATCATAACTGGGGTTCTCATTTCAGGCTCATGTAAGGATTAACATTCAGATGAAGTCCTTATATATTTTAATGTTGTTATAGTGTATGCTGTTATCATGTTATTGTGAAATAGTGTAAAGAAACAATGCCATTTTAAAGCAATATCATACTGAGGATGTAGATTAAAAATATTACACATCCCTTTATTTTCTGGAGTTATTTGCTTGCTGCTTCATAAAAGTTGCTACGGTTCAAAACAAAACATTTATTTTGTGTGCAGTAGGCGATGTATTAAACTGGGACCAGTGCAGTGCTTCGAAACAGTGGGGGGTATTTCTGTAATTGACAGTGACAGAGACAAATAAGAGAATATTTTATAATAGACAACGGTAGTGCTTGTGGACATTTGTTATGTTAATAGAGGGTGTTTATGGGAACTTGGTTTGAATTCTGTTTAAGACCAGGATTTTCTCCACAATGCTGGGGCTAAGTCTATTTCTCGTCTTGCTGACCACTACACCAGTACTTTGAAAATACCCTTTCACAGGGCACAGAAGAGGCAGGGGTACACAGATAACTAAGGGCTAGAGTTCCTCCTTAAACTTGGTCTCCACCATTGTCTTCAACGTTTGCCGTGATGGGAGAATGTATGTTGGATTCAAAAGGATTCAAAAAATGTCTGAAACCAACATCTTTCACAATCATATTGACCAGGGCCTCGTCAAGCCTGTCCTTTTTTTTGTTGTGTTTTGTTTCCTACAACACAACAAAAGCACGAGAATATAACATATAGTCACAACGTTGGTATAACATGTATAGGCTATAGGGACTTAAGATCACGCCCAAGCACCGCAGCCGGTATTAGATGATTGTTATTCATGGTTTAACAATGGAAAAGGCCTAACTCATTCTCCACCTTGCTATAATACATACTGTATATATAATAAAGTATATGGTAATGGTAAAGTCTACATTATTCTAATGTCAGATGTTGTGGGGCAGTTGTAGGTGCACTCATATACCGCTAGATGGCAGTGTTAAATTGTTTAAAAATGTTGTTTCATTTGGCATGATCACAGTGACCCCTTGTGTCTGATAAAGGACATTTAAAATTTAAACAACTTTTCTGTTGCCTTAGACCTTAGACACTCCCCTTCATTCCATTTTTTGCAAAAATAAAATGTCTCGTTTTCTCTCCCTCTCTCCCTTATTCACACACACGCACACACACACTGTTTTTGTCCTCTTCAAACCTTTCACTGTAGCCTGTGGAATATGTGACATCTTGAGCAATGTTATCAGGCAGTGTAGGAACATTGCGTCACAGAATTCCTTGCCATTTCCTCCATGTTTACACTTGCAATACCATGTTATCATGATGGCATACCATTTATGTTGCCACAATAATACCGCAAGCGATCCATCATTGCATATCAATCCTTGCGGCAGCGAGCAACCCATCGTTCCACAGAGATATTTGGCACGCCTGTGGGATTTCTGGTGCCCAAACTCAACTACTCACCTGACACGTTGAAGTTGAAGGCCAGGGGGTCAACAGTGTACACGGCACTCGATGTGATGTGGCTAAAAATACAGTGTGGTAAGTAGGGCCTCAAAGCTGGGGCCTAGGGTATTCCTGGTGGAGCTGGTTACATGGTTTACCATTGTGGCAAAGCTTTTCAATGCGCTAAGGCGAGGGCGTACATGTCATTATTTATAGAGAACCTGAGTGTCTTCTGTATGTCATTATGTGTTTTAACTTAACCTTGCTCTCGGTTAAAAGCTGCTCTTTGGTTCCAGTCCTAAACTAACCTTTCTTTTAGCGAAGACCAAAGATTAGAAGAACTGAAATCTTCTGGGTACCAGAATTTCCTCCCCAGTTCACTGTTTATGTTTTAAATACAACTGTGAGGGATTGGGAGGGGTAGAGAATGGTTTGAGCCCAGAGAGAAAGAGAATAGTTAGAGTGCTCTCCTGAGACACATTGAGCAGTGTCCCTTTAATCAAAAAAAGCAACTCGGCCTAGTATATTAACACTAACTGTAGCAGTGTCTACTTCTAGAAACGGCCTGTTTTGATGACTTGCATATAGAACACGTACAGACACATGATTCCTTGCACACACACACACACACACACACACACACACACACAAGCAGGGTGCACATGGAAATGTGTTTGTATTCACCCTCGCTTTGTACATTTATCAATGTGGGAAACCTCCTCTGTGCGCTTCTCAAAGAGCACGACAGGAATGTGGCTCGGGTACAGACACTGGGTCAGCCTTATCTCTCAGAGGTGTTTGGCTTCCCAGCACATACTCTACGCAAGCACTAGCATGTGGTGTATGCCAATGTATTGGCTAATATACCAATGAGCAGTGAATACTGCCCAAAACAGTCGTATACACACTCATACACACACATATCCCGTGGTTTTGTTCATTTTATAGGGGGGGAATATGTAAAGCAGCGCATGTGGGTGTCTATGCATTATCCGGGCTTTGGGCATTCACGTTCAGGTCTGTACTTGTAAGAAATCGTATAACCTGCGATGTGTGGAAAGTACCTGTCTTTAAGCCTTAAATACACAAAGTTAGAAGGGTTTATATTAAAATGTTTGAATAAGAACCACGCAGGTACAAAACAAGTTCTGCATGTGACAAGGTATGTAGAGGGTATCCTAAGCTCGCCATGAAGTCCATATAATTCCACTGCGTCTGGTGGGACATTTTTTTTCCCCGTCCTCCAGATGGCCCCCGCTGGTCCCCACCATGAGATAAGAAAATATAACGAGGTGCGCTGCCTACTCCCCAACCCCAGCGATGTACCGCCGAAGGCCCTGAACGCACAGCCTGCGCCAGGCCATCTGTGGTACAACAGCTCCATTGTCTTCTGCCATATGAATGCATTATGTAAGGAAGATGTAGCGAGATCACCCATCTACTGAAGCTAGTTTCTGCCTGCCACCCGCACCCTCAACTCAACTCTACTCAACTCAAGCATATGTGTGTGGAATGAGACTGGCATATAGTGTCTAGTGTGACCTCTATATATGCATACTGTAAAAATGTTTTTGTTAATTTGTTTACTGCACCTTGATGCAACAAAAAATACCTTAACTGATTTTCATCTTAAAATAACAAAAGTTGGATCTTCTCGGGGAAAATTTTAAAACAATGTATTTTAGCGGAATGTAACATTAAATAAAAAGGTGTTTTTATTTTTTTTTCTCAATTATTTTTACAGTGTAAGACTGTAAACAAGTGTAAACGGAAAACAGTACAAAGAAATTCAGGGCCTTAACTAATTGGTCTGAAATGTTGCCATGAGTATGAGATGAGATACTGTGACAAATACACACATAATGCTTCTAAAATTCAAATATAATGTCGCCCACTGGGACAAATTTCATTATCGATGACAAGCACGCAGTTCTGAATTTCTTACGTTCTAATAGTGAATTTCGTATATTTATACTATTATTTCTCGTTTGTTAAATTATTCACGTGTTACGCTATTTAGCGAAGTAGTAAGACTGCCTTGAGGTGGGTATCTCCGTGCGCACTACACTAACCCAGTACAGCAGTAAACACGCAATCAGTAAGAGACAATATACAGTAAGTTGTTGTACACGTTTTCCCTACACTTGTTGCATTTTGTGAGCATTGTGTTATATTTACATTGTTTGCATCTGTTAATGTATTATGAGCCAGGCTAGACCCTGTTAGCGTCTTAATATGCAAGTAATGTTATGATGATAGCATACGGCTCGGCTAGCGATTTTGCTTACCTCGTGGTTGCAGCTGGATGCATTATGCTGTTTGAAAGCTTACATAGCTTAGCTAATTTAAGTGATATTTACCCTGTTTCAACATTCTTATATATTTCTTCCTGCAATATGCAGATGTGTATTCCTAAATTGTATATTATGCTCTAATGTTATTAGGTGAATTATCACGTAGCTGGTCTACCTATTAACCTAACCTATTGAACAGGTTAAGCCCCTGCTCTTAATACACTGTTTAATCGTTTTATTTTAGAAACTGAATCATCAAATCTATGAACCGGTGTGCTGTACCTGTGAACCCTATAATAACATTCAGTGCATTAAATACGTTTAACTCGCACTGATGGCTCCAAACTCTCTAATAACAGAACTGAAGTGGTGTAAATAGTCTTCTCCCCAGTAATCATATTCACGCACTACGTCACTTCATTGTAATGAGGAAAAAAAGGCATTATATATTATCTGGTGGGCTTTATGAATACCTTTTATTTTGTTTTTAAAAAGATATGTTTTTTTAATGCTTTATGAAAACTGAAAACACTGCACTTTGTATTTCATGCATTTTATGCATAAATAAATATATTTTAAAACAAGCCAACTAATGATAATGGACTCCGTTTATACAGCGCTTATTTGTACCAAACAGGCCACCCAAAGCGCTGTACATTGCCTCACATCCACCCATTCACACATCCATTCATACACCAATGGTGGTGTCTGCCATGCAAGGCGCCATCCAACACATCGGGAGCAGTTAGGGTTAGGTGTCTTGCTCAGGGACACCTCGACACTTAGACAGAACTAATTGATTAATCGAAATAATACTCGGCAGAATAATCGATTATCAAAATAATTGTTAGTTGCAGCCCTTTAGCCCACAAACCCGCTTTCCCAAATAAATCTCCAGAACGGCCAGTGGATTGTTTTAATACATTTAATAGTGCACTGTGATTAACCTGTACAGAAATAATATTAATAAAAAAGATAAAACATTTGTTCATTTCTGTAACATAAAGCTTAACATTTACAATAAAATAAGATGATACAAAACAAACATATCTGAGGTATAAATATATTTGTTTTAAATTAACTGTCATTGTCATGCGTTATTTTTATTTGGCAGATATATAATTATTAATGTACAAACACATTTATAACAACAATGGCTTAGTGAATTAATCATACGACTGCACATGAATATGTATATGTATAGTATATGAAGGACATCATTGTTGCAAATCTTTTACTTCATTTAAACACTGACAAGACGATGGAGCAAGGAGCTTAAACATAGGTCATCATTTTCCTTCTTTTAAACCAAGATAACATTCACACTGCTCTCATTACCACTAATTTACAGTAAAACCTGTAAAACTCACCTTTGTAAAAAGGACCATCTCAACACACTTTACATCTCATTTTCCTCTTGTAGGTCTAGCTAGAGGTTTCTGTTGTTAACATAGGACAGTGCCTTTTCTTTCTGTTATTAATTACGTCAAAGTAGTCAATAATATTTTGACTAATGTGGTCCGTGGTTTACAAATTAAAACCATTTGTGCTTTATCTGTGCTTTATCTTATATTTGTAAAACAGGCAAAGAGTAATTAAGTTTGGTGAAGCTGCTATTTAAAACATCTTTTGGCATCTTCCAAGTTTGGTCCATCAGAAATCTTGGTCTTTGTAGTAGGTTTTTCTGTGTAATCCTTTAAAAAGAAGGGCCTTATTCACAAACAAGTTCTCAAAGCTTTGTAACTCCGCATATTGCAAACATTTACATTACGAAAACCATTCCAGTATTGATACACCTAAGCTCAAAATGTATGTATGTAACAAGAGCAAAAATACTGAAAAGTACTAAGTATGCACTGGAATATGTAGTGGAGCACATCTGCTTTTTTCGGTGGTGAATGAGGCCCTTTGTTTCAATGTCACATAATTTCCTATTGGTGAACCAGCCACCAATACAGCCTCTGTGTTATCTACCCACCTATCATCTCCCAATATCCGGCCTATTCTCTACCTCTTATACTGCACATTCACACTACCTCTCCCATGGACCCATCTACCCATCAACCAACTGGTGATATATTGGCTTTCTGTTATTCCTACTATGCTTTAACATGGGCAACATAAAACACACACACAGACACACATTAAACATCAGGTTCATAATACTGTATGTACACAATATACTGCAGCTGGAAACCAGTGCATTTTATTTGTGTGTGTGTGTGTGTATATATATGTGTGTGTATGTGTGTGTGTGTGTGTGTGTGTGTGTGTGTGTATATATATGTGTGTATATATATATATATATATATATATATATACACACAAAAGACTATATATAGACTATATATAGTCTTTTGTGGCCTTAAACATGTGCTTACGCAATACGCACACACCTGCATTCGCGCACGCACCTGCGTGTACACACATGCCAACCCATGCACACACGCACATATATGCACACTGTATTCCTTTGCTTCTCAGAAGCAGCATCGCCCATTGGATATGGTTGTCAACCCTACATCCTGCATCAGCGATGTCGTATGCTTTGGCCCAGATAAACATGTCCAGTCCTCGGACGCAGAACTCAGACACCAGGAAGCCCGACAAGAGACGTTCACGAGAGATAATATGGACCTATTTGTGGCACCGATGCATCCTTCAGTCCAAAACCCAGGGTGTTTTCTTTTATTTAGTAGATAGCGAGGTGTAGGGTTCCATAAGACGGTCGTCCCGACAGTCCAAGGCTCCGTTTTCCTACTTGTCTGTGGGCGCGGTGAAGGACTCGCGTATCCGCACCACTTCAGCAGCACACAAGTGTCCGTAAAGCTTATTGTACCACTCTGGGAAACGACCCCTGGATGAGGGAACAGAGAGAGCCACATGTAGCGTTACATTACTCCACCATTCACCCCAATAACATCACTGCTAAATTAAACATGATCTTCGCCCCCCCTGATTGGCCCCCTAGACTAGTCAGTCTCCCCCCCACCTGCAGTCGGTCCTGGAGATGTGTGTGAGGCGGGACTTGTTAGCTCCGCAGGGCTCGATGAAGTAGCGCGAGGTGAGCACGTTGGCTCGCACGCCCACCACTGCCGCACCTTCGTGGTCGACGGAGGTGCACACCAGCGCACACGCTCCCTTGGGAAGGTCTGTCAGCCATGTCCTGGTGGGTGGAGGTGGCGCGTTATGGGTCAATGAATATTTGTGACAGGTAAACAGACGGACGGGAAGCTAGCTAGCTACAACAGACAAAATTAATTAAATAATTAATTAATTAAAAGGTTTAGCGGACGCTTTTATCCAAAGCGTATTACATGGAGCAGCAGGTAGGGGTTGGGCATCTTGCTCAAGGATGCTACCAGGTAGGCCAACTCCGGGGCTCGAACCCACAAGCTTTCAGGTGGGAGTCGAACACCCAGACCCAGACCGCTGAGTACTGGGTGGTCTCGGGTGGGCACAGGTTAGTAAATACTTGTGATAGGTAAACAGGCGGATGGAAAGCTAGCTAGCTAAAACAGACAAACAGACACAGAGGGTCTGTACCTACCTGAGTACCAGGTGGTCTCGGGTGGGGTGGGGGGCCATGGAGTTCCTCACGTACTGGTAGACCTCGGTCCGCTCGTCCAGCGTCTCCACCACCCGGCTCTCCAGGAGGTCCTCGTCCCAGTGGCCCTGCTCGCGCAGCAGGCGTGCCAGGACCTCCTCGGGGCCTGCGGGCACCTCCACGCTCACCTTCCACAGCCGCAGAGGAGAACCGTCGTGCACCTGGAGGAGCAGAGGGCCATACAGCGGGAGGAGGAGGAGAGGGTGGCGCAGGCC
>JAOEHI010001555.1:0-12512 GCA_025447815.1 Percopsis transmontana
CCCCCCCCCCCCCCCCCCCCCCCCCCCCCCCCCCCCCCCCCCCCCCCCCCCCCCCCCCCCCCCCCCCCCGCGCGCGGGGAGGGGCTCGCCTCCTCTCTCTAAGAGCATTAACTGTGTAGAGTGTTCTGGTAGTGACAGGGCTGTCAGGGTCAGATGGCTGCTCAGCCTGATTAGACCAGCTCCCAGCAGCTCTTCAGCTCAACATACTCCACCGCTACTGCAAGGTAGAGTCATACAGACTCCATGATATGCTTCACCTCCAGCTGATTAGACCGGCTTAGCTCAGCAAGAATAGGAGAGGGCTGGTAGCTCACCATTACGGCAAGGTAGAGCTACACACTGTTTGATAGATTTCAGTTGATACCGATTAGGCAGGTTTTCACCCTGGACTAACCGTGCCAGTGAGCACAGGGACTTACTACAAGATATATCTGCTACTTGTACCAATACTGGAGTCAATACCAAGTCAATACTCGACTTCACTATTGCATTCTAGAGGAAACGGCATTTGTATTAGGCCTCAGTGCCTGAAAGGGGCAGAAATTCAACAGAGACTTAATTAGTTTCTTGTTGTTGTTTTGCTTGTTTGCTTTTCTGAGTACCATTGGGATTTCTCAAAGGTTTTTGGTTGTCTGCTCTGCCAGCATGCTGGTGGACTAGAAAGACTAGAAAGAGGTATGGCAGCAATATGTTTTTGCTAAACATATTCTTTCACAGCTGACAGCAGAGTAGTAGAGAAGATACCATAAACAGCTGTGGGCGCTACATACATTCTCAAGGACTAACATATACAGTAGTGAGTAATAGCACAGAATTGTAACACTGAATTGGTCGCTTGTATAGAAAATTTATGTAGCAGACAGCGAGAGCAATATGGAAGTACTGAATTAATGTAAATGTTGCAGTTTCTACTTGATGAGACATAAAATCTCCGTCTAATGTAAACCAAACTATAAATACAGAGCTATACTACAACAGACCTTAATTTGGAAGAAAAAAACTGTCGTGGAGGCTTGGATGTAACAGTCAGAGGATTTTTCTGTTCAGGAACCACTCTCCATTGAGGTAAGAAGAAAGGCTAGGTTCCCAGTAAGAATTGCAGGTAGTACAGTGACATTCAACAGGTGCTGCTAGAGAGGTCAGAGCTAGCAAGAGCTACCGCACAGCTTGCACAGTGAACACTAACATTAAAATGTGCTTATGTTTGATCATGTTTTTAGAAAAGCAAGCTTGCTAATTAGTCATTGTTATGTCTACCTTGTGTGTACAGTTGTGCTATCTGTCTACAGTTATTCAGCTCTGCATTGCAAGTAGTTTCATGGTAGCATTTACACAGCAACAACAACTAAAAATATAGAGAATATTAATAATAATAATAATAACAATAATAATAATAATAATAAGACAGCTGTGGTCGTACCACCAAACTAAGCTGCTTCTTTATTTTTGGATAAACTGTAAAACCAACTTGAAATTGCACTAACAATCTGACCATTTCCTGATGCTCTTCTGTGATCTTGTGAAGTTGTCAAATTGAAACTGTGAAAGGGATGCTCTGCAATGCTCGGAAATGCTACACTGCTCTGCAGAGCACGAGTGACTGACTAGGTTACAGAAAAAAGGGAGTGTATGGTACTGTACTACTGTATGGTGTATTGTAGTGTATACATTGTAAGTTGCCTTGAATCACACCATAGTTCAGACAAAAGGTTATATTTACCTAGCAAGATGCAAGACGTTAAAAGGCTAAAAAAAGACCATACATCTGTGTAAAAGTGCTCCTCCTCCTTCCTTATGTGTTGTAGCCTTTCAAATGTATAACTAAAGATTCTGTGTACAAATAAATTAAGCAATTTGCCCCATTGTGATTAGAAGTGGCAGGATAATGCTTAAATAAAGACAACTTCCAACACTCAGTTTTAGAGAAGAGTGAACTGAGAGGTGATCTGGAGATTACCCAGATTACCTCTGGGCTTTCATAGATTGTCTGTCTGAGTGCTCTGGCATATGAAAAGGTGGAGTACTAGCAACGGTTTCCTAGTTAAGTGACACCAAAGCTTTCTCCCCAATTTAACATATTTTACACATGCATGACATAGTACACAGGCTAAATAATTGTAGGAACTTTAAAATGTCTAGGTCTTCTTTCAGTGTCTTACATGACAATACTAATATAAGTGTGTAAGCAAATGTAAGGCAGACAGCTTACACTGCTCAACAGGACGCGTCGTGTCAACTTTATATGTTTTGTGTACCAGACCACCAGATATTTCCGTTTGCTTCTGTCTTCTAAACAAATATTTCCCCAACTGTTTATTCACCTACTGTACTGAAGATTTCTCTAAAGGCTTTATTTTTTTAAAGGTACACTCATAGGTTTGTGCCTGGTATTAGCTAGCCTTGTGGTTGAAATCAGTATTACAAAGACATTAATGTTTATGAGATCTTATCGGCACTTATCAGATTCCTCTGCCACGTGCCCTTTTGTGCACAGCTGTATTTCAAAGCAGTGAGCTGTGGAGGATAAGTGGGATTCTTGGAATGATATAATGTGATCGGGGAGTGTACTGTATCTCTAGGTTTGTATAGTTTTTGCATACCACACTTTAGCTCTAATCCAAATATGCTCTAATCCAATTTTTTTTTTCACATTCTTCTCAACATTATTCTAGAAGTTTTGTCATAACAATTTATGGATTAGGAATTCTTGGTGGGATTACTGGGGAGGCTAGCCATATTAAATCGAGAACAATATTCATTAGATTTTTCAATATGACTTTTTCGATATGACTGCTGTTGTGATATTCAGGTTTTCTCAAACTACAGATGTCATATAAAAGATATGATACCTGTAGTTTTTGGCTCCTACTTCTTCTGTAGCTATTTTTCCCCCATTTATTTTGAATACTATAGGCAAATCTGGCTATAACCTTATCTAAACAAGTACATTTATTCTGAAAAACTTGAAAGGAATTGATGTGGCAGAAAGCCTTTGCTTGTCCCTTCAAACAAAAATTGTAATCTCTATTTAAAAACCCATATAGTGTCTGTACAAAATGTGCATTTCCCCATGCAAATAACAAGTATTTTCAGTCAGATTCCATTTGATTTATGTAATTATAGGAATTTTTTTTTACTGTCTACAGGGAGTCTTAACCTTTAACAAATCGTTGGTAGGTATTTTAATTTAAATGCCGATAGCTGATATCCAGTCCACTTTGGAGTGGAAAAACAGTGTCAAGTGACTCAGGCACACATTATGTAATTTCCACATCACCTGTTACACTCATGACCTATGTTGCAGGGCCTTCGTTCATACAGGCTTTCCTGTTCTTCCTCTTTTCTATAAGTAGAAGCATCAAGTATTTCAATTGTAGGGCTACAGTTCTTAGTTATAGGACGTTAGTTTCACTACTGTGGGCATTTTGTATTTTTGTGATTCCCCTTTTGGCTATGCATGTGTCCATGCCTGACATAAGTTGCCCATTTGACCTTTATGTGGAGCAATTTTAGTAAGACAAACCGACACTCCTGTCAGTACGTTGGCGGTCATGTGCATTGGTTTAACATCTTCAAGCTACTGCTGCAAAAATGTGTCAAATAGTTAATCAAGCTGTGTTGAGTTGACCCGATACCACTTGGCTTGGTCCTAGGATTTGAATATTTGGTAGGCCTACTGGTAGATGGTTAGAGATGTCAACGCACTGTAAAAGATCTTGAGCTATTGATTTCCTGTGCTTCCTTCTGAATTAATTTGATATAAATTAAGCGTTATAAACGTGATCGTAATTCTGTGTTTGTGTCTTGTGGTTCAGATCTAGTCGTTGATGGAGTTTGTGCGGCAGAATGGTGACTACTGCCATGCACAACACATATAGACACACCTTCCCTGGAATGAAGCGCCACCTTACAGCTCTGGGGCCTTGAACCACCTCTGCCCTCTTAGCCATCTGATCCAGCCAGCCGATGGGGTAACCAGTGGGACCCTGCTACTGGACGCTATCTGGAGAGAGACTGAATCTGAACGACAAAGACTTCCAAGAAATACTAAAGCAGTGATAGATAAAGAGATAAAGAGAGACGCTACAGAAGAACCTGTTGGGATTTGAGTTAAAGACACCTAATGGGGTAAAACCAGTATTTCACACAACTAGACCTTAAAAGTGGGCAAATAACAATTGCCATAACAGTCTCCTGACCGGAAGTTCCAAGTGAGGCATACTCAACTGGAGAATTGAGAACTCATCCTTGGTGGGGCGATAAAAAGCAACGGCTAAGTGCTAGCCGCTAAAAATTAAAGGTGAGGTGGCTCACTGGAAGACAAGCCCTTGACTCAATACAGGGTTGCACCAACGCCACTTGTTCAATAACATTACTACATTTATAGATACAGTACGTGCTAATAACAACATAGCTGTGTGTTTGTACATTTCTGATGTGGCTCGCATCAAATGATGATTTCGGTATATCATAAGTTCTGTGATACTGAGGCCAAATTCTAATAGTGCATTCTAGTTGTATTTGATGTATTCACAGTATGTACAATAAATAGTACAACCTATTAGTTGTAGCATTTAATGTATTCACAGTATATACAATAAAATAATATTTATATTTATATAACCGGCTCACCCCACATAGCTTGAAACAATTTTTAAATTTTAATACACATTTCTTTTTTTTAAATGGGCTAGGGGCTTACAGCTAAGAGCTAACACCCCAAAGTCAGAGGGTCATAATGGCCAATATGACCCGTCCAGCTCCAGTAGAACTCTGCCACAAGAACATGAGATTCCTGATTACACACAACCCCACAGACAGCACACTTAATTCCTTCATAGAGGTAATTTAATGCATGTTTGGGTGTCGTAGGTTTGTGTGTGAGTGTGTATAGAACTTTAGGCCATGCACAGGGCATCCAGCCAATCCTTTTGTTTTAGCTGGATGTCTGTGTGACTAAAATGCATTTGCTTGTTTTTATTTATTTTGTAACATCTAATGTGTAAAAACATCCCAGTGAGTGGGGGGTAATTGCCCATCCCTCATTTCCCTCCAGGATCTTAAACATTACGGTGCCACAACGGTGGTTCGAGTCTGTGATGCTACCTATGACAAGGCGCCATTAGAGAAAGATGGCATCTCTGTGGTGGTAAGGACACATGCCCCCAAACTAACCATGCACTAGTGGCACAGTTCCACATACTATGTGACAAAATGTGGCTGGAGAAAGACAACAAACAATCCGTTTTTTGTTTTTCCTTCAGGATTGGCCATTTGATGATGGTGCCCCGCCCCCTAGTAAGCTGGTTGACGATTGGTTAAACCTGCTGAAGAGAAAGTTTCAGGAGGATCCTGGATGTTGTGTGGCAGTTCATTGTGTGGCTGGACTAGGAAGGTTAGACATGTACACACACACATACACACACACACACACACACACACACACAAAGGTGACCTATATTATCTTCCAAAAGACCATTCTTTTTTTCCATAAATGTGGAAAAAAAATAGGCCTAATACAAAATAACATCACTGATATGGCCTATGTTACATTTTAATCTGTGCCTGCAGGGCTCCCGTACTTGTGGCCCTGGCTTTGATAGAGAGTGGGATGAAGTATGAAGATGCCATTCACCTCATCAGGCAGTATGAACATATATAATCTAAGATACATATTTGTTCAGGCTTAAAGAAATTACCACCTGGCATGTTTTACCTATTATTTATCTTATTCACTAATACCACATTCTCGAACACCCCAAGACTGTGGCACCCTGAATATACCAATTTCTAATGGTGCTATGAAATGTCCATATTACACTTTGGAGCAACTTTAGATTGATCGTTGCAGATTTAGAAACTACTTCAAAGAATTGAAGGTGTCATATCACTAACCCAGACAATCTGTCTGCTGCTAATTTTTCAGTTAGACCACAGACATGCTACATCCATGCTGTCAAGTCAAGTTTATTTATATAGCCCTTAATCACATTACAGTGTGTAAAAGCTAATTTTTAAAGGGGAAATCATCATTTGTTTTTAATTTGTGTGTATTCTAGGAAGCGCCGTGGGGCTATCAACAGTAAACAGCTGACCTTCCTGGAAAAATATCGTTCCAAACACAGACTGCGCTTCAAAGACTCCCACACACACAAGAACAAGTGTTGCACCATGTGATACACACAGAGACATTTTGCACACTTCATCAAATTCTCAGAAAAATACAGCCATATTAGCCTTCGGTCGTTTTGTCGAAAAAACCAACAATGATATACCTTTTCACTTTTTAGTGGAGGCTTTTAATGCGTTTTTAGCGAGCTGGAGTTGCAGAATCTGAATCCTCTATTTTACTCGCTTGTAATCATTGTGCATTTTTCATTTATAAGGCTCATATCAGACCATATCTATTGGATGTTACAGACATGTCTTTTTAAACATTCACAAACATTTTGGTTACCTCAAGGATTTAATTAAAACAGGCTACTGAAAAACAGAGTACCATGAGATTTGAGACCTTTAAATATAACTTACTCAATCTGGAGTACAGTGGAGACAGTACAGATGAGAGTGAAGGACAATACCATGAATTTGTATTTATATAATTGTATATGCTTGTTTTAATTTATGATGAAAGCTGACAGGAAACATGGGGAGGATATTAGTAATGAGCTAGATTGACACCACACCCTCCCCATACTCATAGCACACAGGGACATCAAGTTATCTTTCCATCTAGGATGGTTGGCCTATTTGATTTTTGTTTAACATTGTGAAATTTGTGTTCATTCCTGGCCAGCTGGGATGTTAGACTGCATTGCTTTGAAAAAGTCATTGGTATGTTACAACCTGTATGAATTCTAGAACTAATGTATTCGAATTTGACAGCGAATGATCAGCATTTATAAGGTTATCTATAGTCCTTTTTTCTATTACACAAATTAATGCATTCTTTAGTGTGGAACCCTGATAGAGACTAGGCCTAATACCGTGACGACCATATTATAACCTTGATATGAACACCAGCTATAAAATGCTAATTTGTATTGTCTCTGTAAGTGAATATACAATTATAATTATAAAATAAGTTCATTTAATTAAATATATAATGTGGTAACAATGACACAGTGGCACAGGCTCAATACTTAACATCAGCAAATATTTTATGGAAGAGCATTATCTCTACCTGTAGGCATGCTTTGGATATTGTCTTCTGAATAGAAGAAATGACACTGTCAGGGTGTATGATTGTGTCAATTATTTTCTCAACTCTAAATCAGCTGCAGTTATGTGCACTAATGCAGATGTGTACGCATGTATATGTGTGTGTGATTAGTGTGTGTATGTCTGTATGTGAACTTAGAGATAGATAGCACTAGATCAGGGGTTTTCAAAGTCTGAGACTGTGGGCCTCCCCTCAGACAAAGCTTAGAAAAAAGGCGACCCCTCACCCCTATGGTATCATGACTATGCTATTTGATCCCATATACACATGTTTGACATAACTTCAGACTACACCAAATACATAAAAAAGGTCTGTCCTAAGGCATTTATTAGTTTCTGACTCTGGGACAGTGGGAAAAACAATACAAGTCCCCAAAACTACTGTATCTCTGAACTAACCCTTTAACCAAATCACATTAAGGCTATTCTACGTGATCTCCTTTTGATAACTAATGTAATACTTGTTCACTTCCATTCACTGAGCCTCCCCTGAAACTGTTTGGAGCTCCCCTGGGGAGGCTCGCTTCCCACTTTGAAAACCTCTGCACTAGATCATTGGGACAGGCCAGATTTACCATGGTAACTAAGCAATGGCCATTATTGAAGCTAACATTTATACTGTTACCTTGGCCGATGTGTCTTAACCATCTGTAAGAAAGCAACACTGCTTCTGCTTGTCCCCGCTTTCACATTAATGGACATTATCTGTCTATACTATTGTTGCATAATTAATCAATAGATTTTTGGCCTGTGTATTGTTACATTATTTTTAAGCTTGTTTGGGTATAAAATAATATGTCACAGAGGCTGCGTTTTATGTTTTAGAAAATATTTGTCTGTCTTAACAAGGCCGCTTGCAGCTATCACACAATTTGTATGCAGCCTAACTCATTGAGTTGAAATAAGCTGTATAAAATATATACTGTATCGCTACAAAACTGACGTAGCCTACACAAAAAAAGGGGCTCACATACACATAAGTTGTATATACAATTTTTGAAAACATTGTGAAGTTTACAAAACCAAGCAATGTAAACTGCATGCCAATATTACATTTGTAATACTAAATATACTTCTTGAATAAAGACTCTAACAGTTAACAATTATAGAAAGAAATGTCCAAATGTGCAAAAAAGACAGTTAAAGGAACAATGTAAAAAGCCATATTAATTTTCCCCAAGGAGGAATCACTTTAGATCTTGATGCACATACAGACCTGTCCTATATGTCAGCCATACAGATCTTTCTGTTTGTTTGATTACTTTTTTTGTCATTTTCTCTGTTGTTTAATAAAGCTTTTTGTCTAACATGTCCGTCTGTCCGGCTCATTTGTCATTTGAATATAACATTTCACTATGTTCAGATACTGTACCTACTGTAATTACTAAGTAGCCAATTTAAACTACAAGGAATATGGTGCACTGCAGTAGCAGACCCTGTAAGTGTAAAACAAACATAATATACAACATATATATTTATATATTGTATAGACACACTATGCAGCTATACAAAATAAATGTATACTATATATGTATACTATATATACAAAAAAATTTGAATAAGGCCTAAATTCATTCATTATTACTTGTATTATTGCCTTGTTTGCACTATTCCTATTAACATATTATCGTATTTTATCAAGATTCAAATGTATGTCATATAACGTTACTCATAGTACAAGTCCAAATGTGCAGTGAAATGTATTTTGGCTATAAACATTTAGAGTGCATGTTATGTATTGTTTATAAAAAGGTAAGTAGAATTATGACGTAATGAAGTTTTTCTCAAGGTAGTGAGGGTTATATCGAAGGTTTTTCCTGAAGTCATCTTACCGTTTAAAACAAGGTCATCCCGACACAGAGGACGCTGTTTGCGGAACTTCTACAACAACGTGTCGCCTACTTCCGGGTAATAGTTATCGGACTATTTTCTGCGGACTATTTTCGCAGATTCGACAGAAACACGGTGTGGAATTTATTGACGGCTATTCAAAAATTGTCCTTTGCTATATTTTGACAGATGCAAATTATAACATTTGTATGCCTAAACAAACTTCACGGTGGAAAAAATGGAGGGACAGAAATCCGGTAAATAAGAGCTTAATTTACCTCGAATATGTTTCCACGGTCTTAATGTTAGCTTGTGCCAAACCAAAATAAACAAACGTGTGTTAGTAGCATGGATCATAGACAAGTTAATATTAACTTATCTATGAAGTGTTACCTCCAGTTATATTATATATCTTATATGATCAAATATTATAATAGCTGACATGCTACCTGGCTGTGAGCATACATAAATTACACATGATTGATATCTATTCAGCCTTATAGCTTTATGTTTGGTCTATCAATGTGTAAATGAAAAGCTGAAAACTGTAAAGTAGCCAAGACTCTTGCAGTAAATAATAAAATTCTCAACTAAAGCACAATTCCTTTTCATTGTATATGTGTGGGTTCACTCAAGCCATAAGGAAATTATTTTAAAGGAATTAGGGCCACTATTGATTTTATATAGCTATTAACTTTATTTAGCTAAACCAGGGTTTGGGGAAAATACTCTGTAAAAGGAAATGTATGTTATTTTCATTGTTATTATTGTTATCATATGCTGTACGCTACATACAGTATTACACTGTACACTATTCTCCCCCCCCTCTCTCTCTCCAGGTGGCTCTATGTTTATGTGTCGGTTGTGTAATCTTTTCTCACCAAGTCACTCTCAGCTGCTCTCCCACTGCTCCCAACTTCACCCTGAGCAGGAGCCTCCTGATAGCATCATTGTCACGTTGCAGCCTCTTTCAGCAGGACCCGGGGAGACACTGACAGGTCAGAATACTGACTGCTACCACCAGTAGTGTCTACTATCAGTGCTATCAGCAATGAATTTAGTCTGGGCTAGGCTTAATCATTGAAGCCTAACATTGAATTAAAAAAAAACATTGAATTAATCTGCTTTCACAAAGGGAGAGTAACATCAGACCTGTAAATGTCAAAAAGAAAGATTGAAATGTTAAAAGGTTTAAACAAGAAAAAGAATGAGATCTACTCTTCTATTATGGTTACTAATCTCTGCTGCTTGTCTTTCTGGGTGCAGAGAACCCAGTAAAACGAAAAAGAGGACGACCCAAAGGCTCCAAAAACAAGACACGGTCTGATTGGATAGAGGTTGTGTCTGGCACCTCTCATTCCACAAAGGAGGAAGATGAGAAACAGGAGGAGAGAGAAAATCCAGGTATGTCAATATAAAAGGATGTCTTATTAGGTACATAAAACACAAATCAGCTATCTATAATTATAATATTATCCTGTCCATTTTTCACAGTCTATAAATCATTTCTTTGTACTTTATTTGAGCCAGCAAGTCCCCCATTTTGTTCCATTCTCTTATCCTCTCATAATTAACATATTTCTACACAACACAAACTTTTCATTAAATTGTACATTTTATTGTCTATTGTGAACTTCTATTCTATTGTCAAAATTTGAACACAAATTGTCTGGGGTCTGTAAAAACCTCACGGGCTCAGTACGCCTTCTTATAGTTGAGATGAGTAATTGCCTACTAGGCCAGGTCACAAATTCCAATCCACGCCCTCACTCTTAAGTCCCACTGTCTTGTATTTCTTAAAATCACAGAGTAGGCATAGAGAAGCTCAAACCTGGTTGTGCCTATACCTTTCTGCTACTAGGGGAGAGCCATGAGGGGGTGTTGGAGTTGGAGTGCAAGAAGTGCCGTCGCTCTTTCAGTAACAGAAGACAGATCCTCAAACACATCTGCCTGAAAGAAGAGGAGGATGAGGAGGAAGAAGACAAGAAGAATGGTGAGAGCCATGACATGAACAGTGACCTAAAGAGTCAAGTGAACTCACACGAACCGCACCCTGTACAGGTTGAAAAGGGGTTATTACAATTGCTTTATCTGATCACCCCATACTGCACACAATAACCCGTGTTAAACCTGCAGATGGTGCTGTTATTGCGATTTGACTTTGGTTACTCTTTAAATTGAAAGGCAGTAGTAGAAACTTAGTTCATCTTGTCCATCTACCCATTCTCCTAGACTGCCTGCTCTCCTAGACTAAAGTGTCACTGTGTTAATGTCGCCAATGCCACTAAGACAGAAACAAATTCTAAAAGAATTACTCTGAATTATAAGTGTTGCTTTGTGCCTGCACTTTGGTGGTCAGGAAACATCTCTGGAGCAGCAGGAGTGGGGTATTCTGTGAGTGCGAACCACTTTGGTGAAGCTGATCCAGACCACGACCAAGCAAAAGCAGGTGTGCCACGCGTTAAAGGCAAACTAAACAGTAGCTAGTAGGATGGGGTGCTAAAAAATAGCTGATATATAAATTGGCGCTGCAGACTGGTTATATAATATTTATAACCAATTATAACCAATACTGTTTCATTGCGTTAACCGGTACTTTTTGTCTGCTTCTACATAGACGGGCTAAGAGGACAAAGAACCAACAAGAAAAGTCGGCTGCTTTATTCAGACAGAAACACTATCCACAAAGATGGCGGGCTGACACCAGGAAACCAAAAGCCTGTGATCAGTGTGATGCTAACCGAGCATGAAACTATTCCAGGTTAGTCTAAAGCTGTACTGTGCAATCCAGTGTTTAATGTTTCAATTTTACATTCCAACCAATTTCTACACTAATAGGACATGGAGATATTCTCCTTAAGCAGATGGTAGAAAAGCAAGAGCCTTTCATGCGTAATACCTTCTACTTTTCAGGTGCTACTAAGATGGTTCCGGTCCAAGCCAGTCCAGAAGAAACAGAGTCTGGTACTGTCCAGACCCAGTCACAAGTAAGACTGGGAATTGTATAACCACTTCACCAGTTCATGTACAATTAGGTCATAAAGCAGATGCTTTAATCCAAAACAACTTACAGTGAGTACAATTGCAGTAGGTAAGTGATACAGTAGGTAGGACAGTGACGTTTGTGTGCTGAGACTCGTGGCCAAGACCTTTTCGCTGGGAGACGAACACCCAGACCACTAGAATATCCTGCCCCCCCCCCCACACACACACACACACACACACACATACACACTCAAGTCAGACATACTGATAAAGACAAATTATAGAAACTTTATATATCATATTTCTTAGTTTATAAATTCTTCAACATTTCAAAGTTCAGCATATCATCATGGTTCGTTCGTTCTATCTATCTATCTATCTATCTATCTATCTATCTATCTATATATATACACACACACACACACACACACACACACACACACACACACACACACACACACACACACACACACACA
>JAOEHI010001556.1:0-12511 GCA_025447815.1 Percopsis transmontana
TGTGTGTGTGTGTGTGTGTGTGTGTGTGTGTGTGTGTGTGTGTGTGTGTGTGTGTGTGTGCGCGCGCGCGTGTGTGTCCCTTGTTGCCAACACTCCACACAGATGGAGCAAAGAAGGAAAGAGGAGGGCACCTCGGTGTACAAGGGAATCAAAGCAGGCTTAGGATCTTAGCCCTCAATTCTGGGTTGCGTGCTGCCTGGCACTCATACTGAGATGGGGACCTTTTAACCTTTGGTCAAGGTGCATCAGAGCTGTCAGCGTCTTCCAATTTGTCTACCCCATACAGACTGACAAACAGACAGACCCGGACAGCAAGAGCATTCCAATATGTGACCGGGGGACAGGAGAAGACCAGCCGTCTTCACCTACTTTACAGTGGCTCTGTAGTTAGTGGCCATTTTGTAGTGCCTCAATACAGAATATGACCTATCTTAGTGCACTGGAACATTCGCCCCCTAACAGTATTGCACAAGGAGCCACCCGGACCACGGTAGTGCATCCTAGAATGCATTACGAGTATAAACGTTTCCCAAAGCTTTAAGCAAATTTGGTAGATAAATTACTGAAGTTTGTGTATGTGTAAGTTATTAAATAAGAAATAAGAGTTTAATCTTTAAAGCACATTTTAAACATAAGCTTGCTGTCAACTTTTAGTTGGATAATTAGCCTGTGAGATTGGCCGGAATTTGATCTTTTGTGTAGGATCCACATCCTCTCTGAGTTATGTGTCCCATTTTCTATTTATGGCACAGCTAGGGGTTATATATCTTCGTATAGTTCATTTTAAAATGTTTGCTTTTTAGTGCCGAATTATCAACATTTGCCATTTGAATATATAACATTTTGCTCAATATATTTTCCCCTTTTTCCCACATTTTCAATTGTTGTAGATCTTAAAAAGACACACACACACAAAGCACATATTGTTTGTATGTCAGGCATTTACTCCGTAAACCCCTTTTCTGCTGGGAGCACAGCTGGACGATAGGGGGGTGCCTCGAAATTCATTTACAAGTGTTCACAAGAGAGTGAGCTCACTCTCGCAACACGTATACGGTACACACAAGGCGTAATGATGCCAGTGGGGCCTGGACCGTAACCCCTGACACCACTGTAATCCTGTTGATTACAGAGCACACGCTGTCTTTCTGGGGCCTGATCACAGAGCACTGACAAACACACTCAGCAGTTGCTTCACATGTGGCCCTTCGTGTGTTTGTCTGTGAGGGCAAAGAGGAGGGAGTGAGCACAGATGACCACAGGTGTGAAACAATAGGAGACAATCAATAAGCACTCATGACACTTACTCTCTGCAGCCAATATAGCAATATGAACCAATTTGAACCAAAAACCGACTCCATTCATTGTCTCTATTTGGTAATAATGTGAATTTGGAGGCATGGGGTCCATGCATTTCTTTGGACTTTTTGGTAAGGACTTTGCAATGCCTCAGCTTATGCACAACATCGTAAAAAGGGTAATGTGCAGGGCAGCTGCCGTAGTATTTTCTCATGATACTCCCTAATACTGTGGAGCCCTACAGGTATGAGCTTCAAAAAGACGCATCCGTCTCCACTAAGAGAGCTGAGACTGGGACTAATCGCGGCGGGCGCCACGCACCTCCGGAAGGTAGCAATTTTCCATCATTACCGTTAAATCCTGCTTAAAAGAACCGGATTCCACAGACCTAATTACAAGGTGTTAATAATAACAATGTAATGACAGTCATTTTAAAGCCTGCCCAAAACCATAATCCATCTCCCGACTACCTCTAACATTCATGTGCATGGTTAGCGTAGGCTACAGTCGCTCTGAACTTTAAAAGCACCGTAATTCTTATTGATTACATTTGTGATTACTCCCATGGGCGGTGTGTCAGGTGGCACGAGTTGGGGCACGAAATACATTGTCAGCATGTACTGTGCAGTATTTACTGTTCGTTCCTTCGGCCTGTGAGCTACTGTGGAGAGAACGCAGCTCTTCAGATGCTTGGTTTCCTTCATTGTGATAGATCAGTTGGGTTTGGGCTACAGAACAAAACTAAAGCCATAGTTTTATGGAACTGTCAATTCAAATTATATGTGTATTATTCAGTACACCAAAACAAGAGATCTCAGTAATCCTGTCTGTGGACTCATTATCATTGCTTCTGATTCGAGTAAGGTTTATTAACCTCCTAAGAAAAAGTCTCACATCACTGTCACAAGTTGTAAGTTGTAACCGACCTTCAGGAACTTCTCCTCCCTTCATCTTGTACTCTTTGGATAATTAGTAGAAAATGAGCTAGTGTTTACCTGACCTACTGTTAAGGTGGGGGTGTGGCACCCCTCCCTGGGTGCCCCTACATACTGTCCAATCACAGGACTTCTCTCTCAAGTACGCACGTTGGGCACACGATTGGCTGAAAGTCTGAGTACTTCCCAAAGTTTTCCCATTACAAAGTTTGCACTTGGGAGACAAGTTGTGTCAACGAAGTTCTCTTTGTTGGTATTGTGCACGTGTAGAGTAAATGTTTGACCTACGTGACAAATTATAGATTTCTGTACGTAGGCTATTTCATTTTTTTTGCTTGCGAAAAGTATGACTTCTGTAGATTCGAAAGATGAGTTTTCAGAAGAGGATGTACAACCACCGCAGCTGAAGAATCGCCCTGCACAGGTGTCTTGCTTACCTTTCAGCGTGGAAGCGCTCATGTCAGATAAAACGCCATATACGCGGCCGGAGGGAACCATAAGAGCTGCTACAAAGGGAAGTTTTGTGAATAAAAGACAGTCGCACTGTGAGGATGAGTTTTCCCAACACTTTGTACCTGCCGCGCCCGTGAAAACGGAGTTTTCGGGTCGAGGCAACTGTGCTTCTTGGATGTCCAATGTGAAGCCGCCTACACCACCCAGTAAGTAACCAAGGGAACAAAAAGGTGGAGTCAATTAGATTTGAACGTCAATATTGATTAGGCCAGGTCAATGAAGTCCATTTTTTCTCTCACGCCAATAGGTTATTGATTGCCACAAAGAATGGTCAAGGGTTATTACTTTTACCTTCTACTAAATTATCTATTCTAATAAAAACTTTAAAAAGCGAATAGGTTATTGATTGCCACAAATACTGGTCAACCAATGATTATTACTTTTATCTTCTACTACATTTTCTATTATAATTTCTATTTTCTATTGTAATAATATATATATTATAATAATGAGTACAGACCCAGTAGGCTACTACTGTATAGTAGGCCTACATATTTTTTTGAATGTATTGCCATGGATAGTTCCAATGTTACATTGCACAATTCTCCCCCAGAACATTTATTTCTATTACGAAAACAACTGTTAACATTTCCCTTCCTGTGTCCAGGGCAGCTTAGTCCTACAGTCTGCTCCTTGAGGAAACACAAGACCAACCGCAAGCCTCGCACGCCCTTTACCACCTCCCAGCTACTGGCCCTGGAGAGGAAGTTTTGCCAGAAGCAATACCTGTCCATCGCTGAGCGGGCGGCGTTCTCCTCCTCGCTGTCACTGTCTGAAACCCAGGTGAAGATCTGGTTTCAGAACCGCAGAGCGAAGGCCAAGAGGCTCCAGGAGTCTGAAGTGGAGAAACTAAAAATGGCCGCTAGTGTAGGAGCCAAGCCTCTATTGCACCCGGGCTTCTCGTCGCTAGCCTTCCCCCTTAGTGTGAACCTGCAGACTGGGTCGCCAGCCCTCTACGGACAGGGGTACCCATATAGCCGCAGTCCCGCTCTTCCGGCAGCACATCTGGCCATGTACACACCAGCTTGCTACAGCCTCTTTCACCTCACTTAGGGGCTGGCATACACGGAACGAGTGCCGGTGTTTGCACTGGCGGTTGGAGATATATGGTGTGTTGGTTAGTAGGAGGAACATAAGCATTTAACAAAAAGTTATGCACCTTATTTAACGTGATTTATAATTGCTTATCTCAAGAGGATATGACATAGGTTTGAATGTTCATGAATTTTCCTGGAGGAGAACTTTGTGCGTGATATACAACACAAGCTACAAAGCTCTGTGGAAGGACAATGACAATGACAACGTCTCGGTGATAGTGTTGTTGCTTTTTGCCGAAGCTGGCTCAGCACAAAGGGCCACAAGTAGAGGTTAGGTGGGATATTGATTTGGGCCTTCATGAATACCAGATTATGTTTATCATGGCCCTAATGGTCTATTATATCTGTACTTAATGTATGGTCAGGATGCTCTTCCCGGTCAGGATGCCCATTTGCTGTGACCGATATGTCCTTTTTTAAACTTGTCAGCTTTAAATCACAAATGATAAATTAATATTTTAAGTATGAGGAAAGGTCCAGTATAGAAATTGTATTTGGACGTGTACACAAAAGGTAAGCCATTCTTAGAAAACAATAAACATATTTATGAAATGTATTATGGTAGTAAATCTATATGTTTTATGACACATCTGTTGTATCAGTTTTGACTAGAAATTAAAGCTTTTCTTTACTATTGCTGTTTTTTTGTTTGTCTAATTGATGCTTAAAAGCCCTTTTAAAAACTCACGCATTAAAGTGAGTATAGGTCTACTGACCTTAATGAGCTTTATAAGGTGTAAATTTGGCATTTTCAGAAGTTGTTATAACACCCATTTATGAGGTTAAATGAGCTATGTGTTATAGACCACATTGCATTTCCCCTTTTCTGAATCTTATTAAGAGAAGGTGGTAGCTTTTAATAATCTATGACCACTTTGATGTTTTTAAGCTGCGGTTTCAGACTTGTGATACTGACAGGAATGAATTGACTGGTACATACCATGACAAGCCACAACATATGTTATTAGTCAAACCACTGAGCTATTTAGCTTCCTAATCCGCTTTAAAGCTTTACGCTAAAGAATGTCTGAAAGTAGGAGAACTGAAATGAATATGGGGGATAAACTGGGTGGCCCAGTGTGGAGGTGTTCATCAGGCCAAATTTACCCTTAAGACATACAATTAGCTTTACAAGTGAAAGATGTTTTCTGAAAATACCACATCTGACAGTAACTTACTTGCAAACATGTGTTTCCATATTGATTTTGGATATACTGGGCTGAATATGATTAATTTGATTTAAGCTGTACCCTTACAACGAACTCTTTCACTCTCTTTGTTTCTCTGACATGGCCCTTCTTGGCACTTGGTGGAACCTTTTTACCATTAGCACATATTTTACAGTCCATTTGCTCTCCTCTATTTTGAAATTAAACCTAGCATTAGGCTGATAGTGAGGACTGCTGATGGTTTAGATTACTCAATAACCTCAACCTCCAGTTACTCTCTTACGATAACCTCAACCTCCAGTTACTTGATGAGGGTCTCAACGGAGACCCCCATCTGAAAGCACATACCTGTTTATTCTAGCTGTCTAATACTTGACACACGTGACTATCTCGTGTAACCCCTATTCAGAAACTACTGCAGTACTATAGAAAAGCCACTAGATGTAGCAGCTTCCCATCCATTGCCACCACCTCCCATCCAATGTTAATTTCATATCACAAAGATTTAGACCGTGATTTACATGTGGTCTGTGCTGACACACAGGTGGCCCTAGATAGTAAATGTTACATTCAACGTGAATGCTCTGCTTAGTAAAATATTCTAAATAAAACATTTGTGGAGGACTTCATTGTGTCAACATGTGGATTGCCATAGATCAGTGGACTTATCAAGTCTGTGAAACCATAGTCTAAAGATTAACAATAAGAACAATCAAATGAATTAGTTCCTCTCCTCTCTTCACCTATCCTCTGAAGTAAAAATAAAGTGGATGATGTTTACAGAATTATATTATAAGTGTGTTCCTGCAGCCTGTTAATCCATGAGGGATCCAGAGAATAATTTCCATTTCCAAGCAGCACTTAAGAGCATCCCAAAGGCATTATAGCAGAAATGTGACTAAAGGGGAAATTAGATGATTACATGTTGACCCCCTTGTGCTGCAGGACAACAGAGCAAGGCTATCATACTAGTGTTGTTCCAAGTGCTAGCCTATCATGTCTTCAAAGCTGTGGAACAGGTGTGTCACAAAACAATTATTTCTCTATCCAACATTGTCTGAGAGATTCTGGTTCTGAATCTCCAAGCACACCTCTCCCTCTCTCTCTTTCTCTCTCTCACTCTCTCCTTCTCTCTCTCTCTTACTCTGTCTCTCTTTCTTCTCACCCTTACAGAAAAATCACATGATCATTCAGACGTGATCATGTGTCGAAATACATGTGGTTTTTCTGCAAGGGTGCTCTCTCTCTCTCTCTCTCTCTCTCTCTCTCTAAAAAATCCCTAAGTCGCATGGGAAAGATAGAGACTAGTCTCCATCCATTGACTGTAATGAGGCCAAGAACCGTCTTCACTATGCTGTAGTTAATTCAAGATGTAAACTCATCTCTATGGAGAAGGTTGAAAACCCCGCTGTGAAAGCTATGTCGACCAAACGTAGATAATAGGTTTACAGACTCCTCACTGAGCGAGCGTGATCCTAATTCAAACATGCACTCTCTCTCTCTCTCTCTCTCGCTCTCGCTCTCGCTCTCTCTTAAACACACTAGCAGACCTAGTCCTCTGCACACACACACACACACACACACACACACACACACACACACATACATACACACACACAACACAACACACACCCCAGCAGTCTGTGTCTAGTCTAAGAATGTCAGATGTTACTTCTTTCAGCTTGTTGTCTAGGGGATGTGAGAGCTTTGGTTGCTATAACCTACTGTCAACAGCAGAGATGACGTGTCTCCTAATCGGGTCAGCAAAACCTATAACCTATTCAAACAAAAAGAAAAACACAAAGACACACCTAGAAGCCTTTTTTTTCTTTTGTATTCTGCTTATGAAACAGAAGGGAGCCTCTGGGGCTGTTTTTGAAGGAAGATCTAGGGCACGCATGACAAGGACAATGGGGATGTAACATCAGGAGTCGCACCCAGGGGCGGTGCACCTCCTCCCCGCTCTACCTCGCCGGTGCACTAACCACCGGCCTGCAGCCGTTTACGTTTTCAGCGCACCCCAGCTAAACATCCGGGCATTCATCAATCACTCACTTTCATTCATTGCATCTGTTGTGTTGTGGGAGGTATATATGTCTGGGTTGGTTTGGGGAATGGTGCTGATTGTTGTTTGTCGTGGCACAACATAACATTAGTGTGTTATTAGAATATAGTGTTGTTTATTGTCATATCGCTTCTCGGCGCGCATTTATTGTTTGTTTTTTGACTCCGTGTTCGTTCTCGTCCATCTGCACCAGTACTCAGCCCACTTCATCCCGTTACAGGGGAGAAGTCATCTCATTAATAAAAACAAACTTTTCTTCCTTTTTCACCTCTTCCAATACTCTTTAAATTCCTAATTCTCCTCTTTTATTACAAAGTTTTGAAAACATTGCATAAATATTCAAATCTTTCCCTAGTGCTTTAGTTTCTCTTTATTTCAATGTCCATTGTTTGGTTCACAGTTCTTGCTTTATTTCAATAAGATACATTAGTATGTTTTTCCCCCTTTTAACCCATTGTCAATTCCACCACACTCTTTAAACCAAATGAACATTACTATGCATTCAAGTGCATTTTTTCAGCGTCTTTGCTGGTTCCATAGCCACTATCACATAGTGCAATTAAATCAACTAGAGGTCACTTCCATTTACTACTAATTCACTGAGCAACATAAATCAACACACTTTCAATTTAAGCTACGTTTAGTAGTTTAAGACTGTGCTCATTCCATAGCACATAGGGAATGTTAATTAACTCAAAATATCAGTTCAGTTCTAACTCCTGCATTCCTGCAATGAACTTGTTCACAAATCTTCACAAAGCATCCTATCAACAGAAAAACCCCTATTCAAAATATCGCCATTTTCTAAGAATGCCACAGTACGCCGCTCAACACAAGTCTTTTAAACTCGGCACTAACACTCATATCCGTTAACAACATTCATCACGCTCGTGCTACATAAAGTTGAGCTTTAGGGGTTAGGTTCTCTGTAAATCTCACAGTGTTCTGAGCTGAAAAACACAGATGAAATGTTCAAAGGAATGAAGACACTAAACATGCATTTCTCTTCCAAATTGTCCTCTGAGGAGAGCCCCCCACCCCCCCACCTTAGCGAACCTGGGTTGCAACACCACTTCGCCTCATTGGTTCCGTTCTTCTCTTTCCTAATAAACTAAGACTTCTTCTTACAACTACTGTGAAATTAATATGGTCAGCTTGCCATGTAGTGGTCCTATTCTCATTGTAATGGAAATGGCAGGGTTTAGCTATCTTCGTTAGAAGAAATGGGCTTTTAAAATGTTTTCTAAAAAAGCAATACTTAAAATATTGATCTATAAACCATAATTCCAAAATGTAAATGCAAAAGTCATCACACATTTTGAGTTGACCACAAAAACATGCAAAGATTTCCCCTTTCTCATCTCTTCCTTGCCTCCTGTGGAGTCTTGACCTGACAGGTCACAATAGAAGTGTACGTCTCACTGTGTGTTTACCCCAACAGAGCCCTGGTGTTCTTTTTACGCTCCAGCATAAATGCATATTGTCTCAGACTTGCTGTTGACCTTTGAGGCCCTAATATGGTGTAAAAGAACCATCTTCTGAAATATATTACCTAATATAGCAACTTCATTTTTTTGTCTTTGTCTTTTTTTCAGAGGTATTTGTCTGGATTTAAGTACAGTGAAGAACCTCACCTTCTCACTTAGGAGTTCTTTTTGATGAGAAATGATTTTTCTAGAAGTTACACGTCGACGTGTCAGCTAAATTTGCGTCTCACGGTGACATCCATACATTGCCCTGTGGGAGCTTTATCACTGTGCCAGAGTCTGTGCAATGCATTTGCAGCGCACCTCATTGTCTCCTCACAGATCTTTGCGGTCTGCTTTGTCTTCTGAGATCATATGACTCATCGATCTTCCCTAGTTCCTATTGTGCTGAAGGAGACCGAGCCCTCCAGCGGTTCCTCATGAGTAACATAAAGCTCATGTTTACGTCTCAGAGTTGAACTGAATGAGTAGCGTGTGTGTTCAAGATAACGTGTTGTGACTGCAGAACTGTGTTTAGTTCGACATATGGGATGTTCGCCTGCTAGCCAGGCGTGGCCCGTACATATGGGCAGGTGGGGCTGAGCCCCACTAAATCAAACATAGCTCCTCCTCATAAACAATTTTTCCACATTAATACATCGTAATTTACATTGCAATAAATATGACCTTGTTCCTGTGCAATCAGTGAATCAAACTCGTCAACAACTTTTGATCTTTTAAAGTTAAAATCGTCATCTCAGTGATTTGGTCTCAATTTAGTGCGTTGCACAATATTGGGGCAGGCGACCTTTCGCTGGCAGATATATAATAGCACCTTGTGGTCAAAGATGGGAACAACAAAGTGTCAATAGAGGCTCACTAGGGCAGCAATGAGTCTGTCCTGGCTCTGTGGCTTAGATTAAAAAGTTGCATGGTGCAGCTTTAACAAGCCTTTCTTCTTATTTGTTAATTTCAAGCGGTCAGACGGCAGTATAAAGTCAACATTGTGGTTTCACTAGGGTGGAAATCTAGGCCCAATCCTCTCATCCTCGCATTTACATGTCAACAAATGTCACGCTGCAGTTTGTCCTTTAAGGCATGATTTGAAAAAGCAGGCTAAGTCCTCTGTTTAGCCGCACACTAAATAAGGGATGAATGAAGGGCAGGCAAAATGGCAGAACTGATTCTCAAATTAAATAAATATATAGTAGATGTTTAATATTAGTGTTCTACGGAGGAAAACTTTCTGCCTTCATTTCCCCCACTTTAGTAATATCTTGCTGTCAATAATGATGGCTCATGGTGTGGGCTTAAGGTGGATTGTGTGTGTTTTTGTTCCCTGTGTTTTAAATGACTTAATGAGATATTTTTGTAATGTGTTACAGGCCCAAGCCTCAGACTGATTATTCACTCTATTTAATGAACACGTCTGTCAAAGCTTGCAGTTTGGAAATCAGCACGGATGGTCGTTGCTAAAAATATATATGAAAAGCAGAAGAAACAGAAGATAACCCTGATTGGTTAAGATTGGCGTTTATGATTGTATACATAAACACGTATAATAGTTTGTAGTTGTACCATATTATATTGTGGTAGAGACACTTTTTCATCTTATGGATGAAAAGTAGCATACACTGACCTTCATGTGGAAGCAGGACAAGAGGGAATTTCCTACAGGGATTAATATAAGTACTGTATAACATCAAGATTGTATGTATGAGAGCTTCTACAGGCCACAACACGTTACCACAATAAGCTTTGCATTTGGTCAGCTGGCATACAATGATGTCACATTGCTTTTTCTTACCATGTACTTCTTATAATATTACAATGCAGCGTAGGTGGTGTCTTCCTCCACTAATTTCCTATTGGTACTTTAAGTTCAAACTGGAAAGAAGACAAAGCAAATGCCATAGTCTGTGTTACTTCCCTATTTATGGCAGGCAAGGGAGATTGTCCAATTTATACATGTTTATACAGTGAGGTATTTGCTTTTAGGGGGACGTTTTTGGTGCTCTCGCTATAAGTGAATGATGGATTGCTTCCCATGAACAGTGACTGCAGTTCCCACAGTCTAACAGCTGTTTATGTGTGTGTGTGTGTGTGTGTGTGTGTGTGTGTGTGTGTGTGTGTGTGTGTGTCTGTGTCTTCTTCTGCCCATGTGGGTCCCTGTGGTCCCATCTGAGCCCATCGTCTTTCAGGGGGTCGTAGACTCCTGCTGTGCCACTGTTTGACAAGGCCCTTCCTAAAATAGACCCAATTTGTGTCTGCTGTCTGCTCCTACCCCATGGAATTCAGGTCCAACACAACCATGCTACCATCCAGCCGCAATAATGAATGTTTGAGGTGTTTCTATTCCTGGCTCATCTGGCTGAAGCTCCCGTTTGTCCTGACCTCCCCTACTCTCGTGTGTTCCCTCCGCTCAGTGTCTCACATGTCATAAAGCTGCCACTTGCACGGGAAATCCTGTGGTTACAATTTTTGGTAACACTTTATTTGAAGGGGCGTGCATAAGACTGAGATGACACCTTCATAACCATGACATGACACCTGTTATGAACATGAAGGAGTCTTGAGTGTCAGTCGGTAAAATAATGTCAAGTTTAATGTCAAGTTGACAATTGTTTGGGATGCCTTTGTCATGACTACTTGACATTAACTAAGACAACATAACCTGTCATGAACATGCCATGGTAGGCCTAATTATCAAGCTTAATGAAACGATTTAGCTTTATGTGTTAACCTTACATTAAACTGTCATAAGTGGTAGGTTTTGACATATATGAAAGAATAGCATATTTTAGTGTCAAATATCTCTAAAATGTACCTTTACTTTTTGTTCTTGCAGTAATTTAAAGTATGTTAAACAAATATGTTTAAAAAATAAACTTGAAAATGTGTCATTAAGTTGAACTTAAATGTACTAAAAAAAAGTATACAAATTTTGCTATACTTGTGGTATTACAGTATTGTATAATATTGTATACATGTACCGTATACTTTATTTTAAGTTTATTGTTGTTGTAAGTTGCGTACTTTAGAAAAGGGTATTACTTTCAAGTCATAGAAAGCACACTAATGTACTTTAATTCCACTTATTTAAAATTGTATTCAAGTACACTTACAAAAAGACTCTAGCGTACTCAAAGTGTGCTAAACCTTAGATACTTTACGTCTGGTATTCAACCAACCCAAGTTTTCCCATGTAACCTCCCTCTTCTGAGACCTACACTGGCTCCTCATCTCGGCCCGCATCACATTCACGACACTGGTGTTTGCCTACAAGGCAGTAGGGGAACTGCCCCACTCTACCTCCAAGCAATGATCAGGTTCCAGGCCCCTATCAGAGCACTTTGATCTATACCTCAGCTGGTCGGTTGGCACCTCCGTCGCTACGAGAGCGCAAAAGTTGATTGGCCCAATCTTGAATATTTTCTGTTCTGGAATGCAATGGTGGAATGAGCTTCCAGCAGCAGTTCAGAAAGCAGAGTAATAGGTAATGTATGTTGCAAAAAGTATAGCTAAGTTAGGCCTGTTGACATGCTTCTGTCATGCTCATACATCAACAACCAAGCTCCTCCTTATTCTAACAGAATGTTGTTTGCTTACGATAACTGGAATAATGGAAAATACATTGTGTTAGTTTCGAATTCATACTTCAAATATTGGTTATTTTTAATGTTTAAATATTTGTGTGGTTCTATTATTAAATGTATAATAATGCACCTTGGAAAACAATGACAAGACATGGGGCGTAGATGTGGTGCCTACACCCACAGCTGGCCCAAAACCTATAAAGCGCCAGGCACATATTCTGTTGTGCTATTTTCAATGTAAAAGGGAATTAGCAGAGAGGCAGAACGGTACAGTGAACTAGTCCCAATACTGGTGACAAGCTGAACAAACATTCCCAGCTGAGACTTAAAAGGCAGAGAGGAGACAGAGAGGAGGCTGAGGGAGGGGAGGG
>JAOEHI010001558.1:1712-12511 GCA_025447815.1 Percopsis transmontana
TTTCTTTGCCTTCTCCTTCCTCCTCTCTGCCCTCTGCCCCGCCTGGCGCCGCGGGGCCGGCGCCGCCCCACCTAAAGTGAAACATTTAAGACATTCTGTGTTTGTGTAGACTATACATCTACACAGTGTACAATGCTAGTCTCACTTAGCATCTGCAGCATCCTTATGAACTTCATTTGGGATTTTGTCGTTCCTCGCTGTGCAGTTCCTGAAGCAGATGTATGTTCTGGTTCTGGGTCTGGAAGTGCTGGGAAACCCGTTCGGACTTATCCGAGGTCTGTCCGAGGGGGTAGAGGCCTTCTTCTATGAACCGTTCCAGGTGGGACACACTCACAAAATAATGTCACATAATCATGTGATATCATGTCAAAATAAGTATTTATTAAAGGTTTATCAAAGGTTTTTATTAAAAGCTACTTAAAAGCTACTATACAGATACTAATGTGATACTATTAAATATTTAAATGAATACTTCAGTCAACTGATAGTAGAATAAGTAAAATTATGCATGTATCATTTAAGTCTGGTGTCTGGGCTCCAACTATCACCATGCCTGTGCATATTTTAGCAAGCAAAGCGTTTTGAATAGCAGATCATATAAGGGAGTTAAGGGACCAGAGGCCACAGGTGTGTGCTAGGGAGGTGGTGGGAGTGCAGCAGCAGGAACACGCAGACTGAGCAGGTATCTGACAGATAAATGGACCAGGGCGCCATTTGCTCCATTTGTGAGGCCACATAAGCTCATGTGGAGTGTTCTAAGAACACCATGGGGTGATGGGTCAAATATAACTGCTTGTGATATTTTTCCTGTGTTTTATTAGCAGTGATGTGATATTATTTCTTGTGTCTACGCCAGGGCGCCGTCCAAGGTCCTGAGGAGTTTGCTGAGGGATTTGTCATCGGCGTCCGCAGTCTACTGGGTCATACTGTTGGTAAGTGTTACGCCTGGTTTACACCGGATGGCCACCGAACATTCTAGAAAAATACATTGGGAAATGTGGTCTTTTTTGTACCCATAACGCACCTTTCACAAACCCCTCTTTTTTTGCCGTTGATGTTATCTGAGTGTGTCCATCCTTTGTCCACTAGGTGGGGCTGCAGGCATGGTGTCCAGGATCACAGGGTCAGTTGGTAAAGGCCTGGCAGCCATCACCATGGACAAGGAGTATCAGCAGAAACGCAGGGAAGAGATGAACCGACCACCCAGAGACTTTGGAGAAAGCCTGGCCAAGGGAGGCAAGGGTCTGCTCAAGGTAGCACCCACCACTCAAACACTGTGCATTCTCCTCAGCTCTATTACAATAAACTGTATCAGAAAGCAAAACCACTGCAGAGCAGCCGTCATTTATTCCTGTCAAACTTGAATTGCTTTCATTTGTTTTTGGCATAGCACAAATAGTTTTGATGGATTTTAAATGCTTTAAAGTACATTTAATAACTCATGTTATGTATGTATGTATGTATTATTATGTATGTATTATTTATTTAGTGTACTCAGCGGCTGCTAAGTCATGTTTGTTTGACAAATATGACCCTTTGAAAGGTGTTTTAACTCAACACGGGAGGTGAGCGTTTGTTTGTTTGACTTGGTTATCTAATAGTCCTCTTCTGGCTTAGGGCGTTTTTGGTGGGGTAACGGGCATCGTCACCAAACCAGTAGAAGGTAGGTTTCACCTGAATTTAATTTTGAGCCTTGGTTTTGTATTATGAGCTAAAACAATTCATATCTATGAGCTTAGATATGAATTGCACAGAGCCTTTTTTTAATGATAATTTTACACAGTTGTTCACTCTGTAAAGTGCATGCCATTGTAGTAATGAGCTACAGGCTGTTAATGGTTCTGAATGGCTCCTCTGGGCTAGTTAATGACTGTTTACTGGCTTATAAATGGTGCCGCTGGGTGGGTTTATGACCTCTGTGTGTTCATGTTGTAACTTTGCTGCTAACACAGTGTCTCAGTGGGAAATAAAGCTGGGAACTAGATAGCATTGTTGTGCAAGAAGGACTCAGGAAGACGTCATGTTCATATCCTTTGCTTCTGTGTCTGGCTCATAAACTGTACGTTATTGTTCTTTATTAAATATAATGTTATACTGTATCTTCAGGTCTCTCTTTAAAGGGTGATTTAATGTGTTGTTTTTTGTGTGTGAAAATGATATGGCCATCAGTCTATCTATAAATTAACTTTTAGTATACCACCTACCTTAAATACAATGCCATGTGCTTTACATGGGTGCAGGTTAAAGTACCAAACCTTAAATTCGATTAATAATAAAAATGTAAAAACTATAAAATACAATAAACATTGCCAATTGCACTGAAAGTATATAATCTATTATTTATTGTAAAACCTTTGGTTCTGTTGTTGAACATATTCACGTTTTTCTGCTGAAGTTTTTTATTTAGGAAACAAAATTTTTTTTAGATGAAAATATTGAATCTAGTTTTCATCATGCGTTGCTCCAGGGGCAAAGAAGGAGGGTGCTGCAGGCTTCTTTAAAGGCATCGGGAAGGGTTTGGTGGGCGTGGTCGCCAGGCCTACGGGAGGCATTGTGGACATGGCTAGTAGCACCTTTCAGGGCATCCAGAGGTAAGACATCAATTATTATATGTCCTTTACGGGATTTCTTAGTGTCACAAATGTACCATTTTAATGTGGGTATGTAGATTGTTAATAGAATTATTTTACATAGTGTTTCTGTGACTTTTTTTTAAAACCATCATTAACTTGCAACATAGTGCATATTTTTGTAGTAATTTGTTTTGAACATGCCACTGTAGTATGTAACATGTTTAAAGGATGATAATATCGGATTAAGCCACATCATCTATAGAGTGCAGTTTTTAGTTATTTAATGTATAGAGCTTTCGGCTTGCTGTAAATTCACACAGATAACACTCATGTTCGCCAAACTCAATATATGTGTGTTATTTGCGTTCCTTTACTGTGTTTAAAGTTGTCTGGTGTCTGTATGTTTGTCATAATCACATTCTGTCTGTTCTTCTGCACTGACTAATTTTGACATTTTCTGCTCTCATTTTTTTCTGCTCTCATTTTTTGTGTCACAAATTAATGGCGGGGAGTGTTGTTTTTATTTAATTTTTATTATTGTTGTGTGAGTATTGGTTGTTCATTGATATTGTGGGATCCATCTTATCTTGATTGACATTAAAGCAGCACTCCTCAATCACTTTAAATTTAGATAGCATACTGTAGGTTTTAAATTTTGAGCTGGTTTAAAACTATTTTTGCTAGCAAACTAATTAAAATTAGTTGGGCCCACTTTATCATTGCTCATAAATCCTTCAGGCCGAGATTGAGGAGAGCAGGTTTAAATGACATTAGTTTGTTGGTTTGCTAGCATGGTTTATGTATGCAGGAAGCAGACAGGTAAGACAGACAGGTAAGTCACTGCATTGTGTACAATTTAAGAACATTGTCACCCTTCATATCTCTTTACCCTTCACACGGGACCAGCCAACCAGATGTATTGGATTGATTCATAACTTAATCTCCCTCTATCACTTGAATGCTGCTACTGACAGACACTCCAAACTGCAAGCATTGTGATCAGCCTGCCCTGAGGACAGACCAGAGAACAGACATACAGCATGGCTTCCCTTTATACAGTATGAAGTATTGCCTAGGCTATATGAAGCAATGCTGTCTCTGTCAAATCAAATGAATTTGCCACGGCAGTGTTTGACATTGTTGCTTATAAACCCTTTTTATAAAGCCTTCAATAAGCACATATTAGCACCATATTATGCATGTCTAATTTAATGTGAAATAACTGCTAAATGTTAAATTTGACATAAACCACTTTTATAAAGGTTAATGGAATATTAAGTAAAAATTCACCATAATCGGTAAATGTAAACTGAGTTAAATTTAATATAGGCCCCTCCCATTATGTTTTCATCATCTCCTCTCTCCTCAGTGATTGGCTGACTTTCTGAATGAGCGCATGGCACTGCCATGCTGAGTTTGCCATGTTACGCCTTTTGACCAATCAGAACATTGTAATGACCATGCTTTCCAGCCAGTCCGATGTTTACACTAGCATAGCCCTCCTTTGAAATGGCCATTTCCATCACAACCTATAACTAATGTCTTGTAATGAATGAAAATTGAAACTCACTTTATATGTGATACTTATGTAGACTTATGTAGTAAAAAATTATGAGGTCGTTTAAATTAAATTAAATTAGTTTACAATTTAATAAATCACAGTTATGTCAGCAGTTATGTTTTTACTCAAATCAGAAAGCTATATGAAGCCCCTCATAAAACCCATCACCTCCCAGTAACCTGCTTTCTGCTTATGATGGCTCCATACAACCCCAGCTGTCCCTGTGGTTTTAAAGGTCCATGTTCCATGTACTGTAATCCTCATCCTTCATACAGTGTAACCTAGTCAATACTGGATAACCTGATGAAATTACTGTTCCATGCTTTCCCTGTAGAGGGAATAAAAGGTGAGATATTCCAACAGAGCACTTTGCAACTCTGGCCTCATTTTTGGGATATGGAAATGGCAGAACTTTCTATTTAGTTTTTTTTTTTTTTCTGAATGGAAAATTGTAACACATTAGAATACATTGTTCATCACTTCCGGCATCCGTAATCATTTGCAAAAAATTTTTATCAGTTATTTTACTTTCTTTCTGAATGTCACTATAGGATGAATTTGAAGTGATGATTTTATTTGTTAATTTCCTTAGAATTTAATTTAATTTTTTATTTTTTATTTTTTCTATTGATTTTTGCAATACCTACAGCAATACCTAAATGCTAAAATTAGACAGAAAAACCTTTTTTGGTCTACAAATCAGCAGGTCATGCAGGTCATGGTTTCCATTATATTACAGCTAAACTGGAGCTGCACGCTGCTGGTTTGCCACTACCCTTCATTTCTGGGTTAGCATGACCAGTATATTTTGTGTGTGTGTGTGTGTGTGTGTGTGTGTTGTGCTGGTCAGGGTGGCTGAGTCAACAGAGGAAGTGACCAAGCTGAGGCCGGTGAGGCTGATCAGAGAGGATGGAATCATTCGACCCTACAACCACACAGAGTCGCAGGGCTACGACCTCTTCCAGGTTAGACACCTCTTCTTCTGTTTTTCTGTGTGGACACATGCATCACAATGTGGCCGTGTATTGTGGCTGACCTTGTGCTATCTATTCTATAGCCCCTTGGATTTAGCCAATACCTCTGCTAGCCTTAGTTCACTTCCCACATACTGTATACATGTACAGTATATGGAAGTGGAAATCTGGTAAGCAAACAACCTAGTCAATTCATCCAACAAGAAGTGCCCAGCAAAGGCCTACCAGTTAGCAAAATATATAAAATATTTTTCATGAGAGCCAGATTTGCTTCAGTTTGGTGTCCTGCCTACATTGAATTATGCACTGCTATCTTAATGGTTTATAGATGAACTGCTACAACTGTCCAACACACACTTTTCAGCTACTTATAATAATATTATTTGCATTTTCCTTAAGAACAAAAATCTGAAGGAAAAAAATGCTTGGGATATTGTGAAAACAAATTTTTACACAAGCTAATTTCAGGAAAATGTAAATGTAATGTTTTTCTGCTGTTTCTGTCTGGTGTTTCTGCTTCTAACTGCTGTCTTCTCTCTGTTTATTTTACATGCAGCATGATGATGATGATGAGGGTTGGGCTGGTTAAACAGCAGATATCAAATGCTTTCGAAGCTATTTATACCATTTCTGTCTTAGGTCAATTTGGATTTAAATCATAACATCTATGTTTAAATTTATGCTGTTATAGCTGTTCCAAGGATTAACCCGACTGAGATCTTTGCACTGTATACATGTAGATATTCTGTCTCATGTAAGGTATCAGGTTTCTTTGCTTAAAACCTCTGCATGTCAAAGCTAATCTCTTCTATTCTATACCTTAGACGTATCTTTAAAATTAGTTAATGGTTTTGTTTTTACATTAACCTTTGCCACATTTTCTATTTTATTTATGAAAACCAGAATAGTAGTGCATGTTTATATTCATTTATGATTTATTGACACCCCTCCCCCAGTGGAAAATAGATATTTTACTATTAACAAAGACATGACTGGTGGTACTCCTGATGAGCAATATTTTTGTAAAAGGTTTGTATCATCGCCTATGAAATGATTGATTTCATACCTGCTGTATGTAGTAAGTTAAATACCACATAATTATATATGGACTGATGTAACCTTATGCAAACTATGGTCATTGACCACAGCATGATCACTGATATGTTCCACTAAGGACACTATGTCACGTTTGTGGATTCATTTAACCCTTTAGTTGCCTTAAAGTCCATGAATGTAAATGTATTGTAACTGTACGTATGTAAAAGTTGATTTGTGACTCTGGTCTTGTGCGCGTGTGTATATTAAACCTGATGTTTAATAAAGATGCATTGCTTATTAATTATTGTTGTCACCACAATCATCCTAGTCCAAGATTCCACTCCTTGTATAACTTAAACCCAAAGTCTGTACCCATCTTAGTCTACGACTGGAGTAGGTCAATTTACAGTATAGCAGTGTCTTTATGACAGCAGAAAACAACAACAGTAAAACTCTAAAAAATATTATGTGTATGGGAGTGTCAGTGCCTGTGCATTTGTGTTTTCAGAGGTTAGAGGTAAAACAGCTGGACGGGGAGTTGTTCAGAGACCACTGTGAATATCCTGGGCACAGGAAGACCAACATTATTATCACCAACAGGTACGGGGCCATAAGGATGATGTTTATTATTATGGCTATTATTATCATGATTGTTAATATCGTTATATCTGTGTCTTTAGGAGGGTGATGTGTATAAAGGAGATTGACTTTGTGGGACACTTCAACAAAGAGTGGGAGTGTTTATTTGAGAACTTCAACAGAGGTCCAACCGTGGTCGGAGGTGATCTCAACATCTACTGCAAGGTACCGACTGTGGAATCTTCCAGTACATGTACTAGACCGCTATTGGGATTTTAAAGGCCATACCTCATTTTATACTTAGCCAGGATGTTGTAGATACATAAATATGATTTTTACATTTACATTATGGTTACGGGGTGAAATACCAGGAAATGTCAAAATACAATGCATACAACAAATCATGCCCTGCAGCTTCTAGAATAGATTGCAAAATTTTTTACTAAAGCATGCTCTGCATTTCTTTAGCTAATTGCTGCTAACTCTGTTAGCTGTTGATCATGTTGATCAAGCTTCATTCAGCTTAATGTTATCGGCGGTTTATTCACCACACATAATGCCACAACAGTCTATCATAGCAAACTGTAGTCATTGCTTAATAATTCTGAAGGGAAAATCACCAAATCCATTAGTTCTTGCTAGGGCTATTTCCTCTGTGGGTCACTCACACACAGAGCAGCATCACACCCAGAATCACAACAGTGACAGATGTAACAATAATATGGAATCAAGTAAAAACCATGTGTACTCTAAGTAGAAAACAAGGTAAAACATAAAAATGGTTGAATTGATGAATAATGACAAAGGAACTCTTATCTTTTAACAAACGGACACTGCTCATTTATGGTACTCATTTATGGTATAATAATACTGATGTCTGTAATAATATAATAATACTGAAGTATACTGATATATGTATTTATTACAATACTAATGTAATCTCGTGGTTTCTTCTGTTTTCATTCAGGAACAACAAAGGCTAAAGATCCCAATGAGAGACGAACGGGACCCTGTGAGGGTCGTTCACCTGCAGGTCCCCGCCCTCGCCCAGGTACTGCTGCTGAATACACACCAGTGCTACTCTCCCTGGGTGTGTTTGTGTGCGTGCGTGCGTGCGTGCTCTAACATGCTAACCCTGCCCTTGCAGAAGCTACAGCAAGCCATATTTGAAGCTCAGGTTGCCCAGCAACAGCGCAGGATGGTGAAGCAAAAATCCCAGCGCTTCCTCAAAGTGGCCAACAAACCCTGACCAAGTGCTCCCAATAAGCCCCGGTCAGCACAGTGAGCTCTCAGCAGGTGGTCTCCTCTTCCTGTGGGGCCAGAAAGATAGAGCTTCCCATGTAGGGGTTCTGGAGGATTTCCGGTAGTATCACAAACCTTAACAACATTACATTTCTTTACTCTTACATAAAACAAGACCATCTTAGATAGCATTGAATATTTTCCCAGTGGTCTCTGTGAGGCTTCTTGAATACGGGTACCACTGCACTTGAACATTGCACTAAAATTACTGGTTCAGTGGTTAGGAGGTTATTGCACAAATACTTTAATTGTATCTACAGACCTGTCTGAGCATAAAATGCTGTGCAAAATAAAACATGCTGGAAAATCTATTCATTTGACTTAAAGGGCAACACTACAGATTTGTGTCTGGATTTGCCCTTGTGGTTAAAACCAGCAAAATTTTTGTTGTTTTGGTTTGAAACTCATAAGGGTATAGCCCTCTCGCACCTCTGTGCTGAGTGTCTGACACTCCCCACTGCCCTTCCCCCTACAGTCACGTGTCCTTTTGTAAGCAGTTGTGTTTCAAACATAAACATAAAGTTGAGCTGGTTTTCACAGTGCAATCGAGGAGTGCACCTCCTCGAAAAGCATTGATTTTATTTTAGCCCTTTACGACATTAGAAATCTTAACCTTACCATTTAGATTGTGATCATAATTCTATATAATTAAATATAGAAACATAATCTTTCAGTTTTGAATGTTTACAAAACATCAGAATCTTCAATTTATTTTTTCATTTTCTATAGCAAAATACTAAAATTTAAAATGGGTAAGTTAATATTTGTCATTTGCATTTAAAATGCTTCAACTGCCGCTTTACATACGTACACATTTAATAATTCTGTTTTACCTCTGTTTTTGATGTTTTGAGAAAATCCGTCCTTAATGCGTGGTGGCTGTGCAATTTAGCTATTATACTGTAGTTCTGCAATATTAATGCAGGTTCAAGATTATTTAAGGTTGACTGCTGTCTGCAATTTATTACCTTATTTTTTTATTTACCTTGTTTGTGGCATGCCAACATACAAATATCCATAACCATATCTATAACATCTGAATAAAAAAATGACTTTAACATGCATAATTCAAATTCTTCTCTGAAATATAATCTGATTATAAAATGCTTGACCAAAAAAAGCTAATGAGCAATTATTTTTTCAACTCTTTTTTCTGGCTAGATATTTCATACAGGAGAGGGAATTATTTAATAATACAAAGACAGGGAAATTCCTTACTGTGGAGATCATTTGTGACCAAAAGTCTAGGCCCAACAATTGAGTTTAGAACTCTGTTGTTCTCTGCTGTCGAGACGTAGGTTATCATAGAAAATACTGGGCCATGAAACGAGCTATATTTAACTCCACCAAAATGTGTCCTTTTGGAGTTTATTAACGCTATTAAAATATGCCAGGACATCCACTTCCTTCTTCATCATTGTGCAGGCATGTGCACAGTGCACTGCATAGGCATGTACTCTGATATACAGGAAACAGATTACAGATTCATAAATATACAGTTAAAATTTATTAACTTTGTTTTGTATTTTAAATAATTCTATTCAATTTGAAGGGTGGTGATTTCTTCCTCTGTTCTGTGAATGATTGTCCATATTGCTGTCTTGTTCATTGTTTGCAGTTTCTAAAAAGGTGAATATACTACTAATACTAATTATAATAATTAAGAGAATATTATATACAATATAATAGAATATGGATTCTGACTGCTGTTGGATCATCATCTTCAGATGTTTGTAAATAATGGTGGATGCAAAATGTGTTTCCTCCAATAAAGTATTTTCTTCTTTTACTTCACTCATCTGGTGGCCACAAGGCGGCGCTCTAGCACCACTCGTGATTGACACTAGAGTTTAAGTCATGTCCTTGTAAACTGCCTTTTTTTTTTCAGTGACCTTCCAAAAATAACATAGAATAGAATAATAGCTCCAAAAATATTTTAGGAGATAGCTTCACCTAAAATACTGCTAATAAAAGTAAACTGTGCAAAATAACAGCTTGGTTTTGCTAATGCAGACATCATCATAGATAAGTCGAGATAAACATTAATGAAATCCAAACTATGCCTTTTGACTAATTCCTTTAACTGACTATTAGTACTATCCAGTGGTGTAACTCAAACATTCTCTTTTAAGCTGTATCTGCACTGGAAGACTTTGGGATGAGCCCCATGTGAAACACAAACACAGCTAATGGTAATTCTGACACAAGAACATTGAGATGATGAAGCTAGAAGGATTATCTTATCAGCTTCATAGATAAACATTGTTAAGTATTTAGTAGGCAGGGTTTTGTGTCAGCTGACCATGATTTTTTTACACCTATGCTGAAATATGAGGAGAATGTGTGACAGACTCGCACCAAATGATGCTGACAAGGTAAACTTCTCCGTTAAGCACTATGGGAGTTAAGTTCCATGGACCACCCTCATGTTGACACAGTGGGTTTGGCTGTGGAGTCCTCCCTTTAGAGGTTTGTTCAGGCCTAGCAGTCTGGACCCCAGCCCTTAATCCCCCAACAGACACACCTGAAGAGGACAGTATAAAGGCCCTGGACTGAGAAGACTCCCACAGCCAGCATCAAGGAGTCTCTCCACAGCAGCTCTCCAGAGAAGCCCCAGTGTCTGAGCCAAGGAGCCACCACACAAACCCTGAAGATGAATCCCTCTGTCAGTCTCCTGCTGCTGCTGCTGGGCCTTTCTCAGGTCCATCCTCTCCAGGAGAAAGGGAGTGGAGAAGAGGTCCAAATGGACCCTCAGGAGGCCAACATCGTAGA
>JAOEHI010001559.1:0-12508 GCA_025447815.1 Percopsis transmontana
CACACACACACACACACACACACACACACACACACACACACACACACACACACACACACACACACACACACGTGCTGAACACACACCCTGAAAAGGTGGTGCCAGAAGCATTTTGCTAGGCATCTCTTTGACCTTGGCATGATTGCCTGTGAGGCACTTTAATTTAATCAGCTCCCCCAAGCTTGAAGCTGTGCTCATTGTTAAGGAGAGCGGGACCGCGTGGCTGTACAAACACACACACACACACACACACACAGTGTAACACGCATGTGTGCTTATGCTGAAAGGTGCTCGCGTATGCTGAGGCAAGGCTGGCGACAGACTTGGGCCCCTGGGAGCCGGGCCTCGCACCTAGACGGGGGCCGGCAGACTGCTGTACAACAGCCATCTCAATCACACAAGGCCCATTTTGTAATTACGTCTTCAATCACGGACAGGACGACGGGCACACACTCAATTAATGGTCGCCGGAATGTAAAAGAGGGCCTTTGGGGCGCAATGCCAGCTCTGTCACCACCACCACCACCACCACCACCACCACCACCACCCCCCGAGGAGAACAGGACACACACACACACATCAATGAAGTTACCAAGTTACCAAGAAGATGCAGTGTAGAAAACTATTTCTGCTGAGCTTGAATTGTTTGTCATCGTTTGTCTCTATTGCTTAGTAGCTGATTTCATGCTGTACTGTGTCAATTAGGAAATATTACATTAAGTTGTCACTTGTCGTTTATTCTTTTGTCACGCAACTGTGTTGCCAAGATAAGAGAGCTTCTGATTTCTTCTTCTGAAAATCCCATCACAGCTAAATGTCATGGCTAAAAGCACAATTCAAGGTGGGGACTTTTGAATGGCAAATACACCATATAGGTCCAGAGTGACTAGGAGCTTCAACTGGGATTTGGTGTTGGGACAGGGACAAGGGGACAGGTTTGTCCTTGTTCAGCCTGCCCCAGTGGCAATGTCACATCCCACTCCATTTCCATATCGTTGTTTCTCCTGTCCATCCTCGGAGAAAAGCAGACAAAGAGGATGTCTGTCTTGTGCCTGTGCAGCCTTTTGAAAAATGTGTGTGAATTTACTGTATGTCAGGGATGCAGCAGTTGTGAGTAAACCCAGAAGAAAACTAAACTCCACTCATGTGACAGTTATGCTCCTAAACAAAGGTTAGGGTTTTATGTGAGGGTGCTATTATGTGAGAAGGATAAAATAACAACAGACATGTTATGTCGCAGATGGCCAGTAGCTATTCAGAAGAACAGTTAAGACATTTAAACACAAATTTAATGTTAGGCTCCTTGATTGTGTTGTAGAGGCCCATGAACCAGAACATTTACATGCACTAGCTCTGTGCTGGTGCATGTAAGCACATGTAGTTGTAAGGGGAGGGGTAGATAACAGGATGAGCCTTGATTGCTACAGAGGTGTAGAGGGGAGTGCTAGACACTTTGTACTAAGGTGTAGGAGGGGCATGAGTCCAGCCAAAACATAGTTTTTGGTCTTAAACACAAGGGCATTTCCCATCACAAATTAACAAGTGTACCTATAATTTTGTCTTGACTATTTCTGAAATGTGTCTATATATACTTTGTATATGTATGTGTTTTGCACTGTATGTTTATATTCTCAAGATGTAAATTTATCCGAATAAACTACAAGCCTTTTTTGGCTAGTTGCTTTTATAGCCATTCTCTAAAGCTGTGTAAAGGTTTGTTGTGTTAAAAGTGCATGCTACTGTTAATTCCCTAGACACATCTACATAAAATGTAATGAGTTGACAAGTTAAATTCTCGAGAAAATAAAACATCGTATCTGCTGAGTTATCTGCAATTATTTCTGTTGAAGGATTGGAATGGGGCTAAATAATGTTTGTAACAAGTAGGTGTTGGATGCAATTTAGCTTCCAGCACGCTCTATCAAGAAGTCAGTTGTACATTGCGTCCATGCTTTACCAGGGTCCCGAGGAATGTCGCTGAGGCATCCCTTTCTCCCATCAGTGCCCTTAACGCAATCTTACACGGACTTTTGACCAGTAATTTGGTTACAAAATGGAATTAATGGCGTTCGATCACAGGGTTTCCTGGTTCCCATGCGAGATGCTAACTGCACTAATTAGCCCCTGAACTGGGCAAGCATGAAATGGGCGCCTACAGTGCGTCAATGATAGCCTCTGCCTCAATGTGCAGCGCACAGCATTATCAGCCCCCGCTTAGAGGGACTGAGCTATTAAATAGGAGGGGCAGAGCTGCACTTATACTGATTCATTTGATTAGCATCTGATGTGTTTTTGTCTTGGCTTAAAAAAAAACCTACTGATTTATGATAGCAATGTTCCAGATAATCACACCTTCTAGATTCAATAAAGATTCCTTATAGCAACGAGATAGGGGTTCATTTTTTCCCCTTTTTATTCCTTTGTTTGCTCAAAGACACTTCAGCAGGACAGACTGTTGAGACCAAACATGTCACCTCGCCGTGGCTGGCCGTCAATCTGGCATTCACACCACCTGACTGTACGATGTGTACGGTGTGTATTCATGTTATCATAATAACACAACTTCCTACACAGACTGGCGTCACAATATGAAGTCAAAGTAACGCAGGGCTAAGATTTATACATGGTCTGTGTTCACTACTGACAAGATGACGACATACTTCACTTTTAAGGATATGTGAACCGACTATTAATTTTAGAGGAAAAAAAGACATTTTAGAGGAAAAAAAGGATACGGGAGCTCGTTCTACTGCTGACATTTATCTCAGGTCTATGACGAGTTAATGTGCGAGTGAAAATCTCATGTCCAACATGTCATGTTGAGAGAGTGAGCAGGCTCTTTTTTTGACGTGCCAGTCTGACAAATTGAATCCCCCGTCATTCTCCGTGCTGTGCTCTCCCCGTATCGGTCATCTACTCATCTGGCTGATTCACTGTAGAACACACTGGACTCAATGGAAAAGTAGTCCCTAATTTCCCCCTCTCGTTCCTGCTTGTCAGTCAGTCTGCGGCGGTTTTAGGGCACTTCCACCTGATGAATGGCTGGCAGAGGGATGATGGAGCTATAAAGCAACTGTTGAAAGGCTGACATTTGAGGGCTTTAATAGTATGTGTATTACATAATAGAATGGGTTCTGTAGTGCAGACAGGGACCCCCCAGAGGGCTCTTTGGGGGCACGCAGGGTCTAACAAGATTTTGACATAATCTCTAATTTTCTAATCTAGTTTAAATAACTTTAATAAAGAGTGAATATGGAAATGTGTTTTTGCGCATTAAAAAAATTATTCATAGCTCACAACCCTTTAGGGGTGAACAGCTATTTTATTAAATGGGCAACAATTACATTAAGTCATTATTAGTAATATAAAAGTTTAAGGTCTCACACACTTGATATATTATCATTATTACTTGTAACGCAACTAGAATGGTGCTCGACAGGTATGTTTGATATAATAATGATAATTTAATGATAATAAACAACAGGAAGCACAGCTCTACCGTTCTGGTTTGACCAGTACAAGTAAGGTGTTTAGTTCCAGCAGTGTGACGTATTGCCTGGCCCAGTGCTGAACATTCAAAAGCTAATGATGCGTTGTATTGACTAATATTGATCTGTACCTCAACTCAACAGTGGGCAATCATCACATGCTGCCTCAGAATGTTCAGTGTTATTACAATTTTGTCACTCCGTTTGATTTACAAGTTCAGTACAGCTTCAGGTTATAAATGTAAATCTTAATAATAGTTTAGGGTTTAATTGAATTACTTACATCATACGTCACATAAAAGTAAATTGCATCTTATCATATTGTGTTTGAGATATATGACAAACTTTAAGTGAGTTTAAGTGAGTTATAAATACATCAACTTTAGCTCACAGGGTGATGCGAAAAAACCAGTCTTTCGGGAAACTAAACTCCTTTTCCTATTCAACTACAGAAAGTCATTACAGCATACGGTGGAAGATGCATGTGCGTTTGACAACGACTTGACCAGTCCGCAGAAAACGCACGCTGTGACCTTTCATTTTACGTTGAATGTACCAAACCTGCGCCTGGTCACTTCCCAAAACCGTAATAATAATAATCATTACACTTACAGTATATAGTGCTTCTTAAGATACCCAAAGCGCTTTACAATTTCAATTAGGTAATTTAGTTGACACTTTTAAGTGACTTACAATTACATGCCGTTATTACATGGAGCAGATGGGGGTTAGGCATCTTGCTCAGTTTACAGATAGGCCAACTCTGGGCCTCGAACCCACGACCTTCCGGCTGGGGTCGTGGGTTCTAGTTTAATTAGACCATTAAACTAGCCTGCCCCCTTTTTGGTGGCCGGCTCGCTGAGTCGGTGTTTCGATATCTCTGATTTCTTTAGTAACTATTATTGCATGACTGCTTAATCTGAATTGATTGGTGGATTCTTGTTCACGTAATTGAAAATTCTTGACAGACGTGCGCTTTCCCCCCGCAACTTTTATACATACAACGGAATAGGTAATCAGTCTCTCCTTACGCATCTCCTCCCACGTTTTTGCACGAAACTCCCACTTTTCCCTATATCCTCCCATGAATGCATATGCATGAGTGGGGAAAGCGCAAATTGCCATTCTGCGCTCCTGTGGCAGGTAGAATGCGGTTTTAGCCATTTGAGTTCTGTTCGTACATACCGTGCCATGTTTTTAGGCGCACGTTGAGACGAAATTACGCCTAAAACAACATGTTAGTACATCCGCCCCACAGTGTGTGTCCATTGAGGAGAAGATGCGTAGCGGAAGTGGCCACACCACAGTAGAAGCTAATGAAGGCTGACTGGATGAAAGACCACTGTGGCACCAGGGAGCTCTTTCAGCCCCAAGCACCTCTGGGGGAAAGACCAGTAGACAGAGGGGAGAGTGGCTCTGCTAAACCCTGATACCCTTTCAAAAGGACAGACATTGTCTGGCGTGGGTTCTAGTGCCTGAAAATAGGCATTCCTCCAGGCGGTTTTCAGCTCTCTGGGTTCCAGCGAGCAAGGAGATGGTGTGGTGCAAGGTTAACATGGCAACATGAGTATGGCAGATTCCTTTTTTTCCCCCCTTATTTTTCAAAATGAATGGGCTGCTGATAGGGAAGGAGAACCTTAAAAAACGTGTTTGCAAACACGCCGAGAAACAGAGGTTATGACCTATAAATTATAACATGAAATTTGAGAAAATAGGCTTTTGTTAGGTACTTGAACCGTTTTTAAAGTTCCATAGCTCTATTCACACCAGTAATCGCGATGGGAGGAACTAGAAAGAGAAAGCGACTTTAAACTTTAGTAAAAACCCAGGATTGTAAAAGGTCCACACACCAGCGAAATAGTCAGGGGCAGATGTACGTATGTTAGAAAGCGCAGCGTAAACAGCGACTTAGCCAGTCCGCAGAAAGCGCATTTTACGTTGGATGTACCAAACCTGCTGATGATCACGTAATCAGCGCATGCTCACTAACCGTTAAGTTGCGGCGCCCGGGTTGCTGAGTCGGAGGTTTGATATCATCTCTGACAGGGGCGGCGCCAGAGATATTTTTTTTACTGGTGCTATATGGTTGCTTTACACACACGCAGTACCCGCTCCGCAACAGTTACAATGCCATTCTGTGCTAAGGCGAGATATTCATGGATATAGACTAAATTACACTGTAATAGGTTTTTCAAAACGCTCGTAACAGTCCTAGGTGGCCACAAACAGACCAACCTTGCCTCTAAATCTGACAAGGCAACACTCTCAAACCAAGCAGCACTAGCAACCAACACGTTTCATTCTTATGTCAAAGGCCAAAATACAATACTTTAGGCTAAATGAAGTTGGTTGTGCGCATATTTTGATATGAGCTTAATACCATCCTTATAAAATATTACGCCGTGCAAATATGTAGCCTTAGGTGACTGTGTGCGCTTTCACTAATTTAATCACATTATTCAATAGTACCATAAACATTATGAAATCAGACTTGCCGAACGACAATCGCTTTCAATATTCATCAATATTCATCCATTGTTAGCTAGTTTTGCATCAGCAAATGGCCTCCGACCACCCACATGAAAAATGCAACATGAAAAATATAATATTTCCAGATCGGTACACTACTGTATGTAAAAGCTAAAATCTTAAAAGTTGAATCTATAGCAGTTCACAGACAACACGGCTAGGAAAGTTCAAAAGTTAGGCTCAGGCTTGTCTAAGAATACGCCCAACATGGCAAACTAAAAATGTTATTGGTTAAAAAATATGACAATCAACAACGTTGTTCTCATTTGCTTCAACAGCAGAGGGGATTCACACAAATTCTGAAGCCCCCCAGGTAGATTTTTCACCTGGAGACAGTAGTACAGGTGGAAAATCTGATATAAAAAAAGTTCTAATTTATATGAGCTGCACTAGTGGAAGCAGTGCAACTGAGGGAGAGAGTAGTAATGAAATTAAGTTAAAACCAAGCGGCAATCTCCAGTGCTGAAAAATAATTCTAACAAAAAAGTGCCAAAATCTGCAGTTCCTCTAGTGGCCACTTTAGACTGCCTCCAAAAGCGAGTCAATCCCCATAGACCCTTATGTTAAAATGTCCAACTTTACAGCAGAAATAAACATGTTTACAGCCTGGTACAAAAAACAGGTTTGGTCTCTATAGCTAGGTGAATAACTCATCAGTTGAAATTATATTAAGCCATCAATTTATCCATCCATTATACATAGCTGAGAGTTAGGTGGGAGTCAGACACTGCCAAGATGGCGATGCCCAGAGCCAGCACACTTGGAGCTTCTAACCTGTTCTTCAGAAATGGGTGACGTCACGGAGGGTTTGTCCACTTATTTATACAGTCTATGGTTAATGGCCTTGGGGTTTCCTTGGGGTTGCTTTGCAGTTGCTAGGCCAAATCTTGGTGTTGCTATAGCAACTCCAAGCTACCCCCCTGGTGCCGCCCAGGATCTTTGATTTCTTCCAGTAACTGTATTATCATGACTGCTTAATCTGTAACGCTTGATGACTTGTTCACTCAATTGAAAATCCTCAGCACGTCTCCTTGGCTTGTGTCCATAGGCGTAGGTTTGGGTAGGGACAGTAGGGACATGTCCCTACCAATATTAAGGGACCATTAAATTTTCCTACAAATCATTTCTATAAGTGAAATTGTATTTCTTTATAAAATAAATAAAAAAAAACAAAGCAAATTCTCTCAAATACATTTTCCGTTGTAAAGTGTGATTATAATAATCAAGTACTGTCAAGTATCTGACCACAGACAATTATAATTAGGTTGTTTAGCAGAAGCTTTTATCCAAAGCGACTCACAATTACATGGTGCTATTACATAGAGTTAGGCATCTTGCTCAATGATGCTTACAGGTAGGCCACCTCTGGGGCTTGAACCCATGACCTTCTGGCTGGGAGTCCAACACCCACACGGCTAGACTATCCTGCCCTACCCCTCTACCACCTGTTTGAACTGTGGCACACAGAAGACAGTAGCTGACAGGATTTAAATTGACATAATAAAAAGCCACACATGCCATCCGCAGATCTATGATCTACGTGCTTTCACATGCAGTCATGAGCTGATGATCAGCTCAGATGTGAGAGAAAATTCTCCAGGCTAGCGCAAATCTGAAACACTGCCAGCACACGATACAATCAGTAAATCACGTAATTGAGCATGTTGAGAATATTTTGCAAACTGTAAATATCGTCTCTAAATTCAACACAATCTATCTGAAACGAACAATAGCAATACACAACTTGATTATCTTAGCTTTTTTCCTTTTCTTGACATATTGAGGGCAATGTCTGACACTAACACTTGGAGTGCAGGCCACTGATATTACACCATTATAACAAGGGCACAGACACACCAACATGGTGCCGGCATTGAGACAGAGATACACCTCTGTCAAAAGCACGTAAGTCATGAATGGTTGCAGTCTGGCAACACCAATGGCACCTTTATCTATAAGAATGTCAAGATTCAAAGGAGGCTTTCATAATAACCATGCTACAAGTTGACTCAAAGAGGATGTGCTTTTAATCAGCACTTAGCTTTGCTATTTTTGCTAGCATTGTGTGCCACCTGTCAAAAGGTAGGCAGACATTATGGGGGACCAGGATAAGCAAGGTGAAAACGACCAAACCAGTGATGATGCATTTGCTGACAAACATAGGTTACGATAAGGTCAAACTGTAAAACGTACAGTGCCTGTTAACAGTCTGGACAAGGTTTCAGTTTAGGAAACCAGAACGTAACACCATTTATACATATAGGCTATAGTCTTGGAAAATCAAATTATATTTTTATGTAAAACCGGGGCATGTTCATTGCTCTTTAACCTGATTTAATTTGTTTGCCCTATCATAAGGTAAGGCAGGAGGTGTACCCTGAATTGCCGTGGGACACAGTAGTGCCCTTGACATTTACTGCCGTGCTGGAATAATCCCACAGCTGGTAGACGGACATAAGATACAAAAGGACAAATAGGGTGCCTAGGTGCTGATTATCATTATGATATCGGTTAGATGTATGTAGTATTGAGGGGATGAATATTACCTACAGAAAGCGATAAATACTCGATGTCATTGCAGAATCTAGCTGATATATAGCTGATATATAGCTGATTACGACGCTACTGTGCAACATCCACAGCAACAAAGGCCGTCATTTACTTGTGCGTTATCTGTCCCATCTTCCTCCAAGAGGGGTCAGGGTAGAGGAGTAGCTGCTGCATAATGGTGTCTGGCTAGGCATTCAGGGCCTTGCTCAAGGATATTCACACAAGGAATCTTGTCCGTTGCTTGCGAACATGGCGACTATTAGATAGAGGGACATATAGAGGTGGTCTTCGACCACATGCTGTAAACTGTTACACACACACATTTTTATTCTCTATCTTTGCTCTGGGCATATTGGATTGTGATAAAACCTTTGGATGCAATATGTGGCCTGCTCTTGTATAGTGCCTGTGTTTGATTGATTTTAGTGACTGACAGACATAGGGGGAAACTGGGTTGGTCACCCCACAAACACTCATAAAATTCATAAAAATACATATAAAAAATAAAAGTGACACCAGAGGATATACATTTTGTAGCTAAGTCAAGAGTATAGTACAGTTTCACTATATATATATACTGTATATCAGAGTGAATCTCGTTACAAGACTGACTGGATATACTAGATATGTGGCACTACCATTTGGAGACCTTTTATACCGGTATGACAAGAATCTGGATACGTTGAGCTTAACAATAAATATCCCAGAGGTTGTGGAATTATCCATTAGCAAGATGAAGTCGGTTTTACACTTGAGGAACAAAGGTTCCTCAAGTCTCCAGTTCCCAGGAGTTTGACCCCTGACCCTAAAAAAAAAGAAGAGGTTTATAGCTTGTGAGCGTATTTTTGCTGCACAAATGTAGTCTTCTAGTCTTCAGAATAAAAAGACCCCACCAAACGAGCTAGTGACCCATCAGGGCATCATGACCCCCACATATAGCCTCAGGATACCTTTTCATAAAGTTCTAGATCCACCCAATGCGTAACACAGCGTACTGTACCCTCAGTAATTGTATAGAGCTCTATTAGTTTAGCTTGTGACAGGGCTGTTGTTCCTACAAACACCACGCTGTCAGGATGGCCTGAGTTCCAAAGAGAAGGGTGCCGAATTGACAATAAATCCAAACTGCCAGACTTGACGGGGCGCCTATCAACTGTCAGGCCATCTTGATGTTTGACAAGAATGATAGGGATAAAATATGTCTGTAATCTCCCCAATCAGATCACGCCTCACCTTTCCTGTAGCGTTGGCCAGAGCGATTGTGATATTGTGTATCGCAGCTGAAGGCCTACATAATGAATGTCTCACCGCATCTGTGATACAAAAACGTCATCTCCAATCTTTGTCTGGGTTTCTCATCTCTCATCAGTTGTTAAATCCCCACCATGTCTGAGTTTTTATTGTCTCGGAACGCTGCCTGCCGCAAATCCAATATCAGCCCAGAGACACAAGTGAAGTGTACACAAAGGAGGAATACAGAGAGAAGGAACATGGTGATTTGACGCATCATGACATGTTGTTATGAAGGCAAATTTCCCATTGTGATCCTGTTATAATGGTGACATCATGCACGTTGGCCCTGAAGTGCAAAACTAATAATGAAACAAGAAATGTAATTATACTCTGCACACCACCACAAAACCAAGCACATGAAAGAATCGCACCCTTTCATTACATATGAAAAATAATCCATACATGTCCATAAACTGTACAATTTGTAAACTTTATTTATGAACATGATTATGACGTATTATACAAAGCATAATAACAAAAAGTAAAAAATTATTACTTTTACCCATATCAATAGAGAATTTCATTACATATGAAAAATAATCCATACATGTCCATAAACTGTACAATTTGTAAACTTTATTTATGAATATGATTATGACGTATTATACAAAGCATAATAACAAAAAGTAAAAAATTATTACTTTTACCCATATCAATAGAGAATCTCAATAAGAATTTCACTGAAGCTGGCCATGTTTTTCACCTGGCTACCCGCTATCCAGCAAACCTGCTCTACAACCCCACCCCCCCACCCCCTTCTCTTTCACATCTATTCAGACAGCTAATGTGTTGACACAATTGCAAAATCTGGACCCCTATAAATCAGATGGGCTTGATAATCTGGACCCTTCTTTTCACAAATTATCTGCAAATATTATTGCTACCAATATTACAAGCCCGTTTAACCTCTCATCTTTAGAACTCCATAGAGACTGGAAAGCTGCTGTGGTCATTCCCCTATTAAAAATGGGGAGGCACCCTTGACTGAAACTGCTAAAGACCTATAACCATCCTACCCTGTCTTTCCAAAGTCTTCGAAAGTCTGGTCAATAATCAGATTATCAACCAGCTCGAATTCCACCTACACTTTCTGCTATGCAATCTGGCTTCCATACTGGTCATGGTGCCACCACAGCCATGCTCAAGGTCCTGAAAGACATTGTAGTTAGTCATTGATAAAAACCATTACTGTGCAGCCTTCTGCATTGATCTATCCAAGGCCTTGGACCCTGTCAACCATCGTATTCTTATCAGCAGACTCAATAGCTATGGTTTCTCTCATGATAGCCTGGTTCACAAACTACTTCTCTAACAGGATCCTGCGTGTTAAATCAGAGGGCCTGCTGTCTGGACCTATGGCTGTCTCTATGGGATTGCCACAGGGTTCGATCCTCGGGCCAACTATTTTCTCTGTATATCAATGATGTTGCACATGCTGTTGGTGCCTCTCAGATTCCCCTCTATGCACCATTCTGAATACATTCGGCCCTTCATTGGATACTGTGATATCAAACCTCAGCTATAATGCCCTTCCGCTCTAATTCCGAAACCTCAAACTACTACTAAACTCTCGTAAAGTGCAAGCTTTTCAACCGATCATTTGTCTACAGCTGCCCGTCTGACTAGTATCACTCCACTCTCTTTCAAGCCCCACATAAACCACCTCCAATCTATTCCGCAATAGGGCTTCCTTCACTCATGCTGCCAATCTTGCCTTGGTGAAAATGAGATGAACTCTCTCCTAAAAGAACTGGATGTTGTCTACCACAGTGCCATACATTTTGTTACCAGAGCTCTATATAACACCCACCACTGCAACCTCTATGTATTAGTTGGCTGACCCTTGTTACACTGGTTTTGGGCTAGAAATTAGTGTTTACTACACCAGAAGAGCTATGAGGCCAAAGAGACAATGAGCAAAAAGCTAATGATTTTAATATTCAGCATTTCAATTTCACCTTACTGTGGTTTATTGTAGCCTTTTTCTTGGAACGGATAGTTGGGTTTTATAAAATGACAGTAATTACTTTTACTCAGTGGAGAACGCAGCTCCCATTAATTTTGCCATGCCGCGAATGCTTCAGATTTATCCTTTGCCCTCGCATAGTGCACTTAAGATTTATTAAGGTTCAGCTGAAGCAATTACATGATTATTAGGCTGCGTTCTGTCAGTAATTTAAATGTAATTAAAAAAATATGCCAGACAGACAAAGATATAGAATCTAAGCATATGGACAGACAAATGTAGAACATATGCGGCCCTATTTCACAATTTTCAACTCATCTGATGATGTATACTTTAAGTTCCTCTGTTGTCAGCGGTTGAGTTTTTATTTTGTTATCCATCACAAAACAGGCAGATGTTGTGCAGTGATCCTCAGCTCTATCTTAATTGAATTCATGCACCAAGGATTTAGTGCAAATAAACTAGCGGTCATGCACACGTGTGTGTGTGTGTGTGTGTGTGTGTGTGTGTGTGTTTATGTACACCTGTCATTGCATTTATTTTAGTTTCTTTGTTATGTACAAACTCCTGCGTAGGCTGGTTGCGTTTAGGAACACCTCTAAACCTCTAAAGGATTATTAGGAACACCATACTAATACTGTGTTTGACCCCCTTTCGCCTTCAGAACTGCCTTAATTCTACG
>JAOEHI010001560.1:0-12504 GCA_025447815.1 Percopsis transmontana
CCTTCTTTATAAAGAATAATAAAAGATCAAGACAAAATTATCTTTCTAGTGTGGTTTATATTGTAATTTCCGTAACACAGCCTCACCTCACTCAACTCTATTCTATAAATGATTAGGTTCATTTCAAGCAGATTTAGGATGCTGGTTGAAGATTATCACCAGGACCAAGAAAAACATGTCAGTTCCAGGGGGCAGGATAGTCTATTATTATATTAGGTGTTGGACTCCCAGCCTGAAGGTTGTGGGTTCAAGCCCCAGAGTTGGCCTACCTGTAAGCATCTTGGAGCAAGATGCCTAACCCCTATCTGCTCCATGTAATAGCACCATGTAAGTCGCTTTGGATAAAAGTGTCTGGTAAATGACCTAATTGTCATTTATGCATTTTTTTCATTCCCACATTCGAAAGGAAGAGGAAAAGTTCTATAAAAGGTTGTTAAAATTACCCATAAAGAAAATAGTGCCTAATTTTCTATGAAATCCATATTGTCACAATGTTATTCATTCACAGTAAATCAGACACACATACTATGCATACAGTATTTAATGTTTTAGAGATAACCCAAGTGTTCTCTGCTTTAAGTGGTTTAATATCACAATTAATGAACACAGGCCTACACCTGTCGCTTTGGCAACTTTGTAAAAATTAAAGGTAAATAAAAATAAAATATGTAAATATAAATTAGAATATTTTATGTAAGCTTGTATGAAGTACTTTGGGGTCCATTATCTTCAAACAATTTTTGGCTTTTTCACATCTGCTCCTCCAAGTTAAAAATGTAGAAATATTTATTTACTGCCATGTTGAGCGACATTTCTGCAGTCTTGTTCAATCTAAATGGGTGATAATTCAATTTTATGTCTAATACACACATTAGTCCTAATACGAAAATGTATATAAAACGCTTTTGTAAAAGGAAAACATTTTTTTTTTTTTTTTTTTAATCAGTGCATCTAGACTGAGGCAGAATTGTCAAGGCAAGCTGGTTCAAATCTTCAGATCAGATGGGAACATCGATAGGGGAGATAATTCCTCCCAACTAGCATCCTCCATCTCTATACTCTTGAGCACGGCACTAAATCACAGTTCTTAGGGTGTGAGAGCTGTGGTGTTACTAGGCAGGGAGGGAAATAGGATGCTGGTTGATGACAGCAAAATCATCTCACTCATTGTTGGTTTTCTTTAGTTTGCTTTTGAGCTCGGACATAAGAGGGTTCCCAAATCTGGTGAAAACAACGGAGACAGATATGAGAATAAAAAAAAATAATTATACATCGATAGATCTCCTTAGCAAAGATTCAAATTTCACACATGCACACATATCTTTACCCAGGATGTCCTGGAGGAATCCATTTAGGTTTGAATTCTGCTTTTGGAGAAGAACCCTCCTTAACTTCTGATTCCTGCACAGCAGTCTGCTAAAAAAATGTGACAAAATTCATCACAACACAATATGGCTAAACAAGTCTAGGCTGGCTTTTGAACAGTTGGTTTAGTGAAGCTGGCTGAACATCTAACCTGAGAACAATGTTCAGTGATCTCCCTGTTCAGCAGCATGTGTGTCTTCTTTAAAACAGGTACCCCAAGTCCTGAGATACAAAAACACCTGGAATTTACTCTAGAATGGCAGACAAACATTGCATGCATTTGTACACAGATTTAAGCTTATATTTCGAAAGTTGAAAGAAAGAAGTTTGAAAATTTCTCAATTTAAAACCATTGGTGACTGACTATGTTCATAATTAATTATTATCGTTGGTGAACTGAGTCAATTATTACCCTTCCTTGAAAACAAGCATCAAAGCACCTAGACCTACCTGGAAGTTTAATTCCCACACCGAGACCTCCCAGGGGCAAGCCGGCCAGGGCTTTCATTGGAGACTGGCTGGAGGATTTTGAAGGGGAGGGGTCGACAGAGGGCATGTGCAGGAGCTTGCGCGGGTGTTTTGGCGGTCGTGTACGTGAGTTTTTAACAGTGATCCTCCACTTCTGGGGTGTAAAGTCTAATCCAGTTGTGTTAAACTGCAAGAGAGAAAAGATTACATGTCAGGCTTGTGACCATTATTGATCTACAATAATTATTCAATGAAGTTTATACCGTCAAAAGATCTCCAGCCTTAAAACTGATCCTTGACGGTGTCTGTGGCCCATCTATCTCATCCACCATTACCAGCTGCTTCCGTGATGAAATCATGAAGTCCTGGTGGTACATAAATTCAGAACATAGCTTCGACTTTAGATCAGAATCAGTCTCTATTTTAACAACTGCTCCTTCCATTGGCATCCCAGATGGTTCTTTTGCATCTTTGGGGGTGGGGAAGTGACTGTCAGTCAGTTTGCCCTGCCCTGTTTGGGTCTCTTGGGTTGATTCTTCATCTTCTGTCTGTAATTCATAGCATCTGGTTTCTGGTGTTAGAACTCTAATATTAGGAAGGTTCTCTGTCAATTTAATTTCAGAGGGGCTCTCCTTGGTGTGGGATTGTGCTGTGTTAACTGTTAAAGCCTCCATCTCATCATGGAAATCTACTTTAGCTGACAATTTGAGGGAGTCTGCTAGCTCTGTTGGAGTGTCTTCCATTTCCTGCATGTTCCGAGCAGACCCTGTTTGAGAGACTGTCATTAGCATGTCCTTGCAATCACCTGAGGGGGTCTGGTATGAAAACACACACTTTGTTGACGGTGAAGTCACATCAAGTACAGATTCCTCGGCTAGCTGCTCTCTCCGTCCCTGAGCTTTCCGGTCTGGCTGGAGTCCAGCCAGCTCTGGTTCCCTCTCTTCAGGTTCTGCATGGTCTTCTGAGAACACTGTTTTTATCCACATGTCCAGAATCTCTTCATCCGTCTCTGTTGTCTGTCCACTAACATTTTCTCCTAAACCAGGTGTGGTCAATGAGCTCACGTTTTCCATTACATTATGTATCACCATTTCCCTTGCCATTGTAACAGTCTCTCCTGGTTTTGACTTAATTTGCATAGATTCTTGAGGTGGTTCATCATTTAGCTTGTTGTCACTGTTCTGCTGTGGTTGGTCTGGCAATTCAGGTTTCATGTTGACCAGTTTCCCTGGGAGCTCAGAATCTGTGCTGGTAAAAGATTCAGATCGGGTAATTAAGGAATTTTCTCTTCCATCCGTTTTTTTGGATAATGGATCTGTGGTTCTAGTCGTCAGCAGGTTTATAGTTTCCTTCCTGTTATCGTTTGTGGATGTTACATCTTCTGTATCTACTCCGATATCTGGTTTGACTGTTCTAATCTGATTTTCAGAACAGTTCTTAATGCTTTCATCAGCCTCTGGTAAACTAGAAATCCAGCTGTTGTCTTCTGACACAATGACATCCATTTGTTTACCTGTCTCTGAAGCAGGAACACAAGCGAAGACGGAGAGCATTACAGTTTCTTCTCCAACTGGCCTCTTAGTTTGTCCAATGTCCAAGTTTTCACTGATTTCGCAGAGTGCTGCCGAATCAGATAGAGTCTTCCCTTCTGTCCAGTAATCCAATCTGTTGCAAGTCTCGTCTATTGCGACTCCTTGCCCATCATCTAACCTAACAGCCTTGTCTGATTGGTCAGCTACTGTCTCATTCATTGCAGTCTCCGTTTCCCCTGGCAACAGATTGAGACATGTTACTCTGGCCTGCCTCTCCAACACCATATCCCAGTGGCTCTCTTTATTGCAGGAGGTTTTCGCGGACTCTTGTTTCTGTTGTGCTGCTTCAATGCACTCTGCTTCTCTCCTCTCCACCTTTTCTGGTAAGTGGGCGGTGTATATTTCTCCAGAATCGCCTTGTAGCACAAGTGTTTGTGCTGTGGCCTTGTCTTGCCCATTGTTGCATTCAGGAACTCCCTCTTGGCTTTCCTCGTCTGCCAGACAATTCAGCTCCTGGGACCAAAAGGAGGTTTGACGCTGCCTGAGGGAAACAGAGTTCAGCTTTGCAGTTATTTCCCCTCTATTGTTGTGCTCTGTTTTTGCTGTTAGGGCAATAGGATGAGTCGCAAGTATTTCTTCAAGAGAGTTTTTTCCCCCCTCGATTTCACTTCTGCCTTTGTTAATACTTCTATTTAGTCCTGCCAATACAGGCTTGATGTCAATACATGTTTCATCATGGATGTTTCCTGATATTCTTGGACACTCATCGTCTTCTTCACTTGTTTTGGTTATTATTTCCAGAACTTCACCAGTCTGGCCTCCATGTGTAGGCCTACATGCAGCACTGTGGGTTATAATATTAATATCCAAACGTCTGCTGTCAGGAGTAGGTTTACTCATAAAGTCTCCTTCCTTCACATCCTCCAGTTTATTATTTTGTGTAACTTCAACCTTATCTATATAATCGTCTTTATTGGTGGTGTTCTCCTTCACTACACTGCCATCGCCCTCTTCCTCCCCTTCATTGTTCTTTATCTCGTCCATCATGTCTTCTCGTCTGTCAGTGGTCAACTCATAGTTGGAAATAAGGGACCACCCAGAGTTGTCCAGAGTCTCTTCCTCTGTCCATGCGTCCTGGATGAAACACATTGTCTCCAGCAGGCCAGCGACTTCCATGTCTGATGCTCCATCCGCAGGCAGGCCTTCATCTCCATCCTCACACCGCTGAAGAGCCCTCTTGCTTTCTAGATCTGCTTTCTCCGTCTTGTCAGAACATCTCCTTTTGAGTTCATTTTCCTCAAGGAGATTTTCTGGAACATCTGCACTCCTGAGTGCATCCTCACAAACACCTCTGTCTCTGACATAATCGCTCTGTTGGGATATATCCTGTAGTTTCACCGCAGTTTTCTTGGTAATGGATGGTGTTGTCGCAACCTCTCTCAGCCACACGACTTGATTCTCACTCCCTCTAATGGCCTCTTGGATGTACTGCACTTGCGCTGTGTCTGCCCCCTGCCTGACGTCAGCGCACCACTGTTGCGAGGCAACCGCTGGTGGAGATGTGCAAACCGCAGAGGCTGTTGAAAAATCTGATTGTTGGACATCGTCCCCCACTTTCCTGTCGTCACCTTCTGCTGCGTTCTCAGACGCTCTGTCAGAGACTTGGTCAATACGGGTCAGGTCAGCGTCATCTATGTTGGTGGGCTCTGATCTGAAAAACCCTTCGACAGCTTCTGTTATGTATTGCTGACGAGAGACAAACATTAATTATTCAGTATGACATTCACTGCTTTCTTTGTTTTACTTCACTAACGCATTAAACATTTAAATGAATAGTTATGATCCACAATTTACCTTTACCAATAAAACTGAAGTAGACTACATTTTGGATTAATTCGTTTTGATGCTTAGGTAGGTCTGACTTATTCTCTAAAGTAATTTTTATTTTCATTACTTCAAGTAGGCTTAAGTTTCAGCCGAAAAACGTTCTCACCCAAAACGTCAGCAAAGTTCTGTTGACTCGGTCGAACGAAACTGAATCCATGTTGACTTTAGTCCTCTGGTCAGCGCGGACAACTAATATCAGCGGATTCTGGACAAACCGATTATATTTTTCAGTAAACTAAAATAGTCCAAGAGGAAGTTAAAGTGTCGATTCATAAGTTCCTGATTATCAATGAGGAAGAGGCAGTTTGGTCTGCAGTGAGTGCGATTGCTTCACAAAAACCAGACACGTGCAAACACGGCTGCATGCATCCTCAATTAGTAGGTGCAGTTCGCTCATTGTTTCCACGTAGCCCATTTAGAATACATGTAAAATAGAAACCAGAACATGTTGCGGGATCTTGACGCCTGCTACGGTTACCTCTCGTTTTCATTAGAGGGCAGCAACGGCTTGTGGGGTAACAAGGGTTTACATCGTGTTGAATATAATAGATGGTTCTACAAGTGCATCTACATTTTTTTTGAATATTGTGGAAAAGTTCATTTGTTTCCCGTAATTTGATTCAGAAAGTTAAACTTAATATATTCTAGATTCATTACACAAAGTGCAATATTTCCAAGCCTTTTATTTTAAATTTGATGGTTATGGTTTACAGCTCATGGAAATAAAAAATTCAGTATCTCAAAATATTAGAATAAAGAATTTATAATACAGAAAAGTCGACCTTAGAAAGGCTCTAAACTAATAAAATAAAAAACACCTGAAGTATCTTACCTGGGCTAAGGAGAAAAACAACTGGACAATTGCTCAGTGGTCCAAAGTCCTTTTTTCAGATTAAAGTAATATCCCAGAGTCTGGAGGAAGAGTGGAGAGGCACAGAATTCGGAATCCTAGCTTGAATCCTAGCTCCTAGTGTGAAGTTTCCACAGCCAGTGATGATATGGGGTTCCATGTCATCTGCTGGTGTTGGTTCACCATTTTATCAAGTCCAGAGTCAATGCAGCAGTCTTAGCAGTGGATTTTAAAGCACTTCATGCTTCCATTTGCTGACAAGCTTTATGGAGATGCTGATTTCCTTTTCCAGCAGGACATGTCACACCACATTGATGCCGTAATTTGTGCAAAAGAAGCCCTGATCAAGTATTGACTGCATAAATTAACATACTTTTCAGACTGACTTTTCTGTATTATACATTTTTTATTCTAATATTTTGAGATACTGGATTTTAGATTTCCATGAGCTGTAACTGTAATCATCAAGATTAAAACAAAAAAAGGAAATATTTCATGTGTGTAGAATATATGAAATTTTCACTTTGAATTCAATTACGATGTCGAGGGTGCAACAGGTGCTGTAGAGTCAAACCCTTAATTGACATCCACAATATACATGATCATCACAGCCCACATTAATTGATTGACATGTCTCAAATTTTAGTCAGGTCAACTTAAAAACCTGTATTATATCTTCACAGCGCAGCTCAAATTCTGAACACAATTTATCCATCTTAGACATTGGTCTAGTTAAAAGCTAGTTCTGTCTTTACAAGACTGTTGAAGGCTATGCATTTAGGAAAAATTAAAACAAGCAAGACATGCAAATTCAAGTGAAAACATGTAATTATCCAACAGGAAAATGTAGTGTGAAGTTACAAATCAAAAAACTCTTAGGCTCTTAGACTAAATCATTCACTACAAAAATATATTCTAGGCCACAAATGCTAAAATACCCTGTGTTTTTAGAGACAGTACCAAAATATTTCTTTGAGATCAGACTAAATAGCAGCCAACCCCAGTTAAAATAAACCCACTGTTAAACACAGGTACAGATTCATATAGATATATATTAAAACATTTGACTACAATATCTTCAAATACATTCCTAAATTACATTATTCAATGCTGGCATACAAAAAAAAAAAAGCTTTACATAAAAATAATTAAAAAGGGACATTTGTTCCCCCTGAAAAATTACAGCATTGTGTTCTCTACTGTAGCAGAGTAGCACCTATGGCAGGTTATAAGCTTGCTATGACATGATAAAAGAGTTGGACATGAGGGGTGTTGGCAAAGTAATGCTGTGGTGCGCTTGATAATTCCTGGGGTTAAATTAATATTAAAATGTGCTGAATGTCAGTGTGGTTCAAACAATTCTACTGGCAAAGACAGTTAAATGTCTGTTAATCTAAGTTTTTTTTCCAGGATTAGAGATAAAAAAATAGGCACAAATCACAAATATAGGTACAAATAAACATCATTCATGAACAGAAATAAATCCTCCCCCTGCCCCTCACCGTCCCCCCTTTTGTGGGTCCATCACGATGAGCCAAAGAGAGTTGAAGGGACCAAAACAGGGCAGGTGACAGTGGCTGGTCTCTAGGCACAAGTGGTAGTTGGGTGGGCGCCCCCTCTGCCCGGAGCGGTTGGCATCCATAGTCCTCAATAAAGAATCGTCAATAAGAGCTCTTTAGTGGTTCGTTGCGACTGGGGGCGGGGGGTGGGGGGTCAATGTGACTTAAGAGTTCACCAGGAGGTCAGTCTGTCGGGGCTCGGTCAGTAGTGGTGTTAGTAGTGTTGATTGGGTCAGAGGAGACGAGCGTGTCAGGCTCACGAGCCACAATCTCAGTCTGTAGAAAGACAACACACACCTGGTATTCATTCATAGCTTACTGGGCTGGCATGTGGTTCTTTAAAAAAATAAAAAAAGAGACTGTATGGACAGAGACAGAAGGCTTTTGTAATTGTGTGTCAAATCATATAAACCAATCATTAAGTTGATGTCAGATTCGAGACACTGGACCACTGGCATACAGTGGTCCAACAGATAAACATATCTTAAATAGCCGCCTGTGCGATAACATCAAATACAGAACAAACAGGAAACTAGTTCCCATATTACCTCCGTTACTCAGCAACTTCCCTTCTGGTAGAACACTTTTAGCGTTGTTCTCCACGAATGATCTGAGGCAGAAAGAAAGTTATCATGGCAACAGATTACCTTGCTCAGCTTCACATTAAAATGTTGGCGAAATCTGATAGAAGGATGTTCGTGTCTTGAGACTTACGTCTGATCACCTTCTAAAGATTTCTGGATCTCCTGGAGTACCTCTGCAAGCAAACAACATGGGCCATGTCAGTTCTAACCCAAGCAAAAAAAAAAATAAAAAAATAGGTGTCCACGCACTTCTTAAGCCCGTACCAAACAGTTTCATCATCATGGACATAAATTATTGTTTCTATCTAAACGACAGCCAGTTGCCTTTGGTGCAGTGCAGAATGTAAGCAATATTTACACCAAAAACAAAATACAGCTGAAAGTGTGCTTTAGAAGGTGCCAAGCTCAACTGGGATACAACAACTGTTGAATTATACAAATATAGGAATGCATCACACACGATACTGGTTTACATTTTTTTTTTTTTTTTAAATAGTAAAAAATAACATGCACAGGGCTGATTTAGGAGGGTCTAACACAGAAATACCAGTCAGGAGAGTGCTACAGCAAGTGCAACTTAAGTCTACAGGCATTTCAGTCTTCAAAAGTACTCACTCTCGTCATTCAGCAAAGCATGCTCCATAACACGTCTAGCAGCACTTTCTGGAACACACAGGCAGCAAGCACATCAGTACACACACACACACACACACACACACACACCAGGACAGTGTGTGCGAACACACACAGCAAGAGAGCACGTTAGCAAAAGCCCACACAGTATCAAGGGGTGCAGCACAATTGGACAATGCAGCTTTCTGTTAGCCCAGCAGTTGTCAAACTTTAGGACAAGACCCCCGTGCTGTTCATAGAGCACCCCCAGGATCACATAAACAGGCTATATATAAAAGTTATCAAATAATAATTAGTTCTTTTTTTTTATCCTGCCATCCTTTATGGGGGCCCGGACCAAAATTTGAAAAACCACTGTGTTAGAACATGCATATTTCACAACAGTTAGCATTCGGGTAAAGACAGATTTATACCTGCATCTTCAGTCTCCCTCCTACCAAGCCTAAAACAATAGAAAAACAAAATAATGAGTATCAGACAACACCATGAGGTCTGACTGCAATATAAAAATGTCTGTGTGTCTGTACCTGTTCTCCCCAAGCGGTGCTCCCTTTAGTGTGGAGGTTGGGTGGGGGAGGGTCTCCACCAGTGACCGTGGCTCCACCACGCAGCGTGTCGACAAGGAGAAACGCTCAAACTCAGAGGGAGAGATCAGGTAGAAGCCTGCAGGACACAGGAGGGGTTTTAGGAATACATAGCACGAGATCTGAATTTGGTATTAACACTGATGCATAATTAGGATTACCTATAATCTACACAGATTGTTGGCATGTGTAGTAGCACTTGTGTCTCAAAAATGTGCAAATATTGAGTAGCTGCCCATGCAGCTATTGACAAATGTACCAACTGTCGCTTTGGATAAAAGCATCTGCTAAATTTGGTAAATGGTAAATATTTGGCAATCTCAAAGTCTAACTCGAATCAAGCTCTCTAGAATCCAATAACTTCTCTCAAAATACTTAACGTGAAAAATATCATACACTATCTTCTTCATTATTTGTCTATTCTAGCAGCTTTATTGTTTATTCCTCTTTCATTCATAGTTACTATAAATAGTTTGTTATTACTACAGCATAGCAACTACAACAGTATAAATTAACAATCAATGATTTGCATTACTTCACTAAGAATGGCTTTTTACAGCATTCTCGATAAAAAAAAAAAGTGTCAAATAAGGTGTACTTTCTTGCGGTAAGATTTAGTATAAAATATTGAGTATAAAATATGGAGAACCAAGCGGTTCGAATTTCTGTCATACTGTAATACTAAGCCCTGCCCAGGCAGGTGATTGACAGCTTAGCCCAGACTCACTGTTCCAGACACACACAGCAACAGACAATCAGGGCTGTCGTCCTTTAGACATCTGACCAGAAACAGATCGTTCAGGCGAAAGAGAGGAAGGGTAGAAATGTGGGGTGGAAGTTATAAAAATTATTTGATTAAAATGTGGTTGATAAATTGTCATGGAGATTCAAAGTAAGTTGATAAAAGTTGTTTCTTATGAAAATTTCAATTGTAATTTTTACTTTGTTTGATAAAATCAAAGGTTACTTTATTAAATTGCTGTTGGTTTGATTAATTATGAGCTTGACTTTCATTCAATGCTTGACTTTCATTCCCCCAAGGCTCGACTCTGAAACACTTGCCTCCCCCGATGATTCCACTAGTTTTATTGCCTCCTCCAAAAGGCCTTGTATTCGATTAATCGCCATGGCAGAAAAAAAAAAGAATTTAAAACAACTCGGAGAAGCCTCAAAGTAGTGTTATGCAGCTTTCCCACTCCGCTGCCAAACCCACCACCACTATCTCTTGTTTGCAATGTCAAAAATGTGACCCATTAAATTGATTCTGCTGACATATTTTGGTTACTGGATGGTACCCTAGAAAGCACACGATTGTAGTCACAACAGGGAGGATTTTGTAGGGGAAGTGAAATTTTAGCAGCCTTGGTTATACACTGCCAAAATTATTCTGTTCGAGGAGTGTGAAAATGGCATAACACCTACGCCAATTTGCTGGCCAAAGGGTAGACAAGACGAATGTAGAGAGGAACAATGGATTGAGCAGATGTAATACAAATTGTCATTGTAAACTATAAATGAGGTGTTTGTTTCAAATGACCTTTGAGATTTTCAAATCACGCATCAAATCACCACCTTCCATTTTTAATTCAGCCGCTTTATTATTACCTGTATATTTATCAAGGAATTTTTGTAACTTTTCCAGCCAAACAGCTTTGATGCAAATGATAAATGCTGCCTTACAAAAATGGCATTGAATGAAAAAGTCAAGCTTATAATTAATCAAACCAACAGCATTTTAATAAAGTGGCCTTCGATTTTTAAGTGAAAATTACAATTAAAATATTTATAACAAATGCACTTTTATCAACTTCTTTTAATTCACATGACCATTCCAATTTTAAATCAAATAATTTTCATAACTTCCAGCCCTCATAAGTAGATGCCATATAAATCATTTAAAATTTTGCGATTAATAAAGATCCTTACCCTGCCCGTGTTTTGTGAAGACACATGACGCGATACCACTGACGTCCTCACGGCGGATGCACGGGTACTGGACCTGCATCTTCACCCCCGGCAACGACACCACGTGGACGTCCCCCTGATTGGTCAGGACCACCAGGCCGCTCTCGCCATAGTCCTCCGTTCGACTGCTGCCAAACCAGGCCACGCCCACGCGCCGCACCCGAGAGCCATCGACGGCCGTGAGCTTAAGCTTCATCTTGGCGCTGACCTTGGGCAGTGTGAACACCTGGAGGAGAACAGCAGCCAATCAGGGCTCCGTACTAAATAGAGGGTAATTCCCTGACTATACCATGACCAAAAACTTGATCTGCCACAACTCATTAAACAAGCTGCTGTCAGCTCAACATCAGTCCATTTATCGCTGGTTATTTCCTGGCATGCTGACTGCACTGAACTCAAAGAGACTTGAGACTAGGGTACAATTTCAGTGTCAACTGTATGCCCTAAGCACTGGAACATCACAGACTAACTGACAGTGTGTTCAAACTGAGTGTGTGCGTGCTAGAGGGTTCAGGAGCTTGAAAATAAATAAAGATATCACTATATGCAAAGCATCACCCATGGTGGCAAGGCAATGGATGTTTCACAAAGTCAAGGATGCTTCCTTGGTAGGACGAGGCTTTCCAAAGTCGGGTCCTTCAGAGTCTAGGCAAGACTCCTTCCTGGCATTCAGAGAACACATAATGGAACAGTCTACCATGTGTGCAGGTATGAGTCAGTGAAAAGGTCCTGCCTTCAATTCCTCTCCTACGTGCACATAGGATTGTGGATACCTTAATGCAGAGGATACACATATGCTCATCTAAGTAAGAATTCAAAAGGATCCTAGAAATCGGAAACAGTCCTTTGGCGGGATTCGATGACGTAGCATCCTTGACTTTGAGAATTACCCAGTGTCAGTTACCATGGTAATTAGCTTCCTGATACATACCCCACATCACTTCCTTTTTGCCAGTACATTATACAGTGACACTTGTACACTCACCTAAAGGATTATTAAGAACACCATACTAATACTGTGTTTGACCCCCTTTCGCCTTCAGAACTGCCTTAATTCTATGTGGCATTGATTCAACA
>JAOEHI010001562.1:8818-27681 GCA_025447815.1 Percopsis transmontana
AACAGCTTTGACGCGAATGATAAATGCTGCCTTACAAAAATGGCATTGCATGAAAAAGTTCATAATTAAGCAAATCAACAGCAATTCACTAAAGTGACCTCTAATTTTATCAAGTTAAGTGAAAATTACAATTGAAATATTTATAACAAATGCACTTTTATCAACTGAATTTTTACTTCATATGACAATTTATCAACACCATTTTAATTAAATTATATTTATAACTTCCATCCCTCATATGGCGCAGGGGGTAGAGCAACTTGTCTAGTGATCAAGGTCCAATACCTGCTGACTCCTAGCTAAGTGTCAAGGTATCCCTGAGCAAGACACCCAACCCTAACTTCTCCCGATGTCGGATGGCGCCTTGCATGGCAGACACCACCATCAGTTTGTGAATGGCTGAATGTGAGGTAATGTACAGCGCTTTGATTAGAGGAATTCTGTTAGTGGGATTTGTGCTATGAGGTAGAGAAATCAGTGGTTGAGGTACCAAGGTAGATTTTGAAGAGGTGGGTTTTAAGTCTCTTGTGGAAGATCTGTAGTGATTCTGCTGTCCTGACTGCAGCAGGAAGCTCATTCCACCACTGCGGCGCCAGGACAAAGAAGAGTCGAGACTGGGCTGAGCAACTCTTACATCCTCGTAGCGATGGAGGTACCAGCCTGCCAGCCGAGGTGGTAGATCGAAGTGGGGCCTGGAATCTTACCATAGCTTGGAGGTAGAGAGGGGCAGTTCCTTATGCTGCTTTGTAGGCCAACACTAATGTCTTGAATCAGATGTGGGCTGAGATGGGGAGCCAGTAAAGGTTTCGGAAGAGGGGGGTCACATGGGAGAACTTTGGTTGGTTGAATACTAGAAGTGTCGTCAGCACTGGTAGGAGAATCCATGTGAAGAGAATACAGAGCTAAGAGATCTAGTGTGCAGTCTGAAGATTGAGTGTCCCAACACCCAATACAGGGCATAATTTGTTTAAAGCTCCAGTCATTTTCATGTAAACCTCTTTTTGTGTTATTTATTGCAGATTGGGCTAATAATAATAAATTATTCCGCTTACTTCCAGTTCATGAAACATTAAACTACAAACACCAGTAGTTTGTCCAACAAAGATGATGTGCAGAAATAGGTTTAAGCTTCCCCATTGGCCCACATGTTGTTGTTTTTTACGCTGACATTACATATGATTGGAAGTGATCACTTAGTGTCACCTAAACAAATGACAGGAAAGTTATAGATTTTAGCTTTAGGTCACAACACATTTTTTAGAGAGTATCTTCCCAAGAATAGTGTGATAAAAATATTTTACACAATGCGGTTTCATCCATTAATTCAAAACTCCCTTGTAGTCTTAAATGTAATATACCCTTTATGTTGCTGATAAATAAAACCACAGTTTACCAAATGAAATTTGGACATAGTTTGAAATTTGGACATAGTTTGCTGATCATTTTCAGTTAATTTATCTTAATCTAGACCTTTTGTCTCAGTCTAGGAGCCCCTCAAGTGGCCATGCGATAGATTTATCTGTACCGGTGCGGTGGCACAGATTACGCCTAGCCTTGTCATGTGAAGTCCCAAATAAATGTACTTTAATAACCTCTCAAAATGGAGATCACACACCGCATGAGGAGAAACCAGGGGGGTGGGGGCAATTGGATGGAAAGGTTTCCACGGCAACTGGTTACTCCGCAACTAGCGCGCCATAGAGATATATTCATGTCTTACTACACCAATTTTCTCCTCCCAGTTTTTATTCCATCCCGAGATAGAGTGTATTTTTACGTGAGCAAATGAAATGGGTCATTAAGTTAAGTCTTTGACGTGAGTCACTGGAGAGAGCACTCTCAGTCCCGTTTGATTTTTACTGCTAGGCTTGGCCCCAGTGAATTCAGATACCTGCCACAAAACACCACAGAACTCTATCATGAATTAAAAAAATGTCAGCAGGCCTATCCAGACTGTCCACTTATTTTCAGATTTAACATTCACGGCAACAAAATGACGCTGTTGTTTTGGAAATGCATATTTGAAGGGCATTCTTCCCTTCAAATAACAGCCACCTGCAAAGACTGCTTCACTTGGCTGAATAGTATCTAGGTAACCATGGCAACATAGGGAGCAAAATTGAAATAAAGGCAAGCGAGTGCTTCAGCCCTTTTCTGGGCAACAAGAGAGCTCTACTCTTTATAGAAGAGAGGAATGTGAAAGGCAAGCTCATCTATATTCTGGCACATGTACCAACCCAAAGATATCCTATGCATAATTGCTGTCGCCCAAGGCTACTGTGGAGGGAGAAGAATTCTCTCTTTTTCCCGCTGCCCCATTTAAACTTCAACACTCCTTCTCAAGTTAGTTTTTTCAATAGATCTCTTCCTGGACCATTATCAGATAGAGTGACAGTCTTTTCCGTAATCCTAAGACTTGCCTCAGAATGGAGTAAACTCCTTCTCCAGACCCTCACACTAATAATGGGATGTTTCACTCCATGTCTGAAATCAGACATTCAGACTAAATGGTGTGACTAAGTATTTTACAATTACAATTAGGTCATTTAGCAGACACTTTTATCCAAATCGACATACAATTACATGATGCTATTACATGGAGCAGGTAGGGTTTAGGCATCTTGCTCAAGGATGCTTACAGGTAGGCTAACTCTGGGGCTAAAACCCAGGACCTTTCGGCTGGGAGTCCAACACCTAGACCACTAGACTATCCTGCCTATTTTCATTGCTCTGGCTGAGTTTGTCGAAATATCTAGAACATTTTCATCTGTCATCTTATTAATGATAAAGATAATTTTATTGTGTGACCATTGTGGGATTCCTAATTGATTCTCTAATACGTCTTGACAAATTATGTTAATGTGATATCATGCATGATTGTTTATTGGTTACTCTGCATCCTTGAGCTGCTCTTTAATACTACGCTTTGCATAGGCTAAATGTCTAATGGCTGCTGTTTTGAAGGTCATCTCATGTGTCATAACATGTTGAAACCACATGCAAGAGGAAGTGCTGTGTTAGCAAGACCTTGCATCACTGAGCCCAAAGCATCATAGCCCCCACTTTTAATAATATGATTCAAATTGCCTCCAAATGTCAGCCGGTGTGGATTATAGTCATACCTTATTTACCAGCATTTTGCTTCTGTTGTATATATTCAAGCAAAACAATCTGAAAGAAATATCCACCTGAAAGTGTTATTTAATTCATATGTTGAATTCAAAAGTCTGATTTGAAAATGTCTAGTTACAGGATTTTAATGGTTAATAAAGTTTTCTGGCATCAAATGCCATTTTCCTTAAAATAAATGAGCAATCCATCTCAACTGACTACAAAATCAACAAATTGACACTTGTTTTTCATGATTCTTGGACAAGAAGGATTACACTGGAAAAGGAGAAATTTTTAATACTGAAGACTGATCTTAATAGGTCTTACAAAAAAAAGGTATTCTTTAGGGTGGATATTTTTATGAAGGCTAAATGAAACATCAGTCTAGAAAAATGGCAGCAAGAAACCAAAAGTGATGCGTTAAACGTTAAAATCACTTGATACAAAATGTACATTTAAACTAGACAATACACCAAAGTCCCTAACATAATGCTGTCTTCAGAGGTCATCGTGAGAACTGATTCACGGCAGACTTGTGAATTATAACTTGTGAAGAGGGTCTTCAACGAGTAGATCCCATTCCAAACTCCAACTTACAACCTGGTAAACCAAGCGTTGGGGCAAATGTTGCAAGGCCTGCAGAGCTGAAAACGGGAACACAGATCTCACAAAGATAAGAGGATACAAATGCCACACATTCCAAAAGTTTTCAACGTGCCGTCTGAAGTGACTCCACTGACGTCAGGGCCTTCAGTTCTTATCTCCGAAAGTCCAGTCCTCTGTGTCAACACTGTGCTTAAAGACCTCCTTCTCTGTGCTCTTCTCCTCCTCCACTTTCTCTCACTCTAGCGCTCTTTCACGTCACCACAGCATCTCAACTCATGGTTGACCTGTAGGGGTGTGTGTGTGTGTGTGTGTGTGTGTGTGTGTGGGGGGGGGGGTTCGTTGGGCAAATGTGTGACCCCAGCACTTTCTGGGGACACAATAGCCTTTGCTTCCAGATGGTGGGAAAAGAGGGTAGGGTGGGGGATTGTGGGGTGGGGAGGTGGTTTTACATTCACTGAAGTTTTGGCAGCCAGCGCCGGACCTCTAGCAACCCCCCACCTCTTAAATGCCATCGAGGTCATTGATGGTTAAATCAATTTGGGATGGTGACGCCATGGCCAGGCCCCGCAGACTGCAACAATTGCAGATTACAATGGTACCCCCCCTTCCCACACACACACAATAACACACACACTCCCTTAACCCACTTGCACGCACCCTCTCGTGCCTTTTTTGCTTTTTACATTGAGTGGTGATGGTGATGTGGGGGGGCTGGGGCTTGAGGGTGACAAGACAAAGATCTTCAGAGAAAGAGAGGAAAGATCGGAGAAGACAAAGGTAGCTAATCGCAAGATGCTGATTCCCAATTTCTCAAAACAAACAACAAAGAAAAAATCTGTGTATAAATACAAGACACTAAATGTCTTGTATTTATACACACTGCAGCGAGAGAGAAGTGCTTCCCCTTCTCGCTATTGTGCACATGCAGCAATGCATACAGGCACACACACACACACACACACACACACACACACACACATACAGTACAGTTTCCTGTGCTTTGCGGGAAAGTCACTAGGGTAGGGTAGGGTAGGGTGGGGTGGGGTAAGGGGGGTCAGTAGGGTTTAAATCTCAGCCAGGGACTTTGAGTGCTGGATGGGTGGTCTATTCCTTCTTAGCGTGGGTTGTGACACAGCAGGTTTTGCGTGGTTTTGGGGAAGAAAGTGTCAACACAGCCTGTTGATAAAAAAGGATCATGTCTGCCCCCTGCAGGCAGCTATACGCGAGGCACTCTCGAAAGAAATAATGTGCGTTATTGTGGAGGTAAAATGGTGTTTATGAAAGAACAATTCAAATCCATGATTGGAATATTTGGAAAATGCACAGTATGTGTCCTGTGTTTTATCAACACGCGGCATATGTCGGAAAAAAAATTAGCTCGATATGTTTGGCAAAATGATTAGTCGATTTTATGTTTTAACTATGTAAAATGAAGCACTGCATGTGTGCATGTGTCAGGCCAGGGTGTTTTAATTTGATGTATGTATATATGTTTGTGTTTGTGTGTGTGGGGTTGCTCTTGGCTGACAGATGCACTGAAAGACAGAGGTGGTCCATGGTTGCCATGGTAATCTGTATGGACTGAAGGAGCTGTGAGTGTATTAAGTATGCAAAAAAGGGTCTTCTGAGATCTCAGAGTAGATTTAAGATGGCTATTAGAGAGAAGGAGGAAGAGAAAAATACCTGACTGGGCTTTCGTTTGTGTGAAGAGAAAAAAACATACAGTATAGATGTATGTACAAGTGGGTTATAACCTCGCTTTACATGAATGCAAAACCAATTTTTACCCTGTTTGGTAAAGTGCTGTTGATGTTGATATTCAGGTCTGGACATAGTTCCTTTCATCTAAATTATGAACTGGTTTTCTACATATTAGTCTTCTCAACAGATGAGTTCACTGCCTTTGCTTAGACCCAGTTTCCATGGCCACTGTAACCGAGTGAAAAGGCAGAGGTAGTGGGTCATATCTTTTCCAGATGTTACCTTTTTCTAACAGGCAGGTAATGAAAGTTTTCCAATGGGAAAAGCAAAACACATAAAAATAATTGCGATAGTGTATACAGAAAATATTAAGCTATTATTTTATGACTTATGTGATCTCGTAAATTTGAGAAAAGATGTTGTAAAGCTGTAGTTTACATAATTTAGCAGACACTTCTATCCAAAGTGACTTACAATTACATGCTGCTATCCTAGACTACCCTGCCCCCTGTAGTTGACTCTGTTTGCCACGCAGGCTACGTACTAGTGAACTTTTCTCAAAATTATGAGATCCTTTCTCAGAATTTTTTATAACTTATTTAATAATTACTACATTGTTAAGTCATACATAAGAGAAAACGGCCAGATTTTATAACGTAGATAGTAAAGCAGGAAATCCAGGCTTGCATATTGGAACATCTCTTACTTTGAACCCCATTTGAAAATGAATTATTACTGAACCCTGTATTTTGTAACAGTGCAGTCTTGCCAGCAACTTGATTCAGTAATTATTTTTGCTAGCTGTATATAAGTGTTTTTTGTACTGAAAGCGCACACATATAAACGGTGAATATTCACAAAGTGAGTGTAGCGTTGAAGACAACACAACAATGTGGGGTCTTTCCTCTCTATTGCGTGCCAACCTTGGCCACCTGGATTTTTTTTCCCAGAGTTCCAGTTGGCTACGAGTGGGCAACTTTACTGTATACACCATCTTGAAAGAGGCCTTTCATCTGCGTGCCAGCCTTTACACATGAAAAAGTTGCATTCTTACTACTGTGCTTTGTTAAAACAGCTGTTCAGTGCTTTGTGGGAAACATCTTTTCATCATCTCAAAGCTGTTGAACACAAAACCACATTAGCCTTTTTTTTACCCAGAGGTCTATTAAAATGGGGCTGTCCAATGTGAATACCGGGGCACTCTTTATTCTTTCTATTTGACTGCCCTGTCTGCCCAATAAGAAGTACAAACTGTGGTCTTTGAATGTATTGATTGAAAAGCTTCAAACAAACTCTTGATCGCAAATACCCCAACTTCAGTTAGAGATAGGCTGCTGTATTGAAAAGAATTAGGTGAAAATCTCAAAACCCTCACTTGTCAATGTGTCACCATTCGAGCAGGAATTATACTCACTCTTGTGCTTTTTTCACAAGAATATGAAGCCCCCTCCTGTTTTAAGAAATTCCATTCGACTTACCAAAGGTGTTACCCGTAGGGCTAACATTGCCTCAGCTCTTTGCGGTGTATACATTTTCACAGGCATTGTTTAACATTTATGTATCACGTTAAGTGCCATGGGCTAAAGCTATTTGGCCACTCTGTTGGAGTGTTGTGTTACAGGCAATACTGTCGTATTAGGGGAGAGCCATGTAGAAAGTAACACAACCTTTTTCTTCACTGACACTAGAGTGATGCACTCTAAACCATGCCGTTTCGGGACTGTCCACATCAGAGTATAATCAATCTACCGAACAAAATCTTCAGGAAGCCAGAAGTTTTTTCATGTGTAAAGTTAGATTACATTTTTTCTGTCACCAAACATAAAGTTTTGGAATATCTTGTGAACATCTTGGATACAGCCAGAGAGAAGTAACTGGAGATGCATGAGAGAGTATACAATAGTACTGTCACCCCGCAAAACATACTGTAGGCTGTCTTCACATGTTTTAATGCCAGGCAAAAATATATCGTTTTACATAGAATATGCAGAAATGCAGAAATTCTTTGTGTTTTCATTGTCCTGTTTTCGATTGCCATAATATGGATGTGACTCCATCGCACCAAGACATAACAGGAAATACTGGAAATTAATTCCTTCTGTATTCCCAACTCCCTATTATGGTAAAATGAAGAAATTATTCTTAAAACTATCCATTTTAATTGTATGCATAGTTAATAGTGTTTATCCTGAATATCCACACAGTACATTTAGTTCCACACTGAAGTTTATAGATGAAATTTAATCACTATGGGTGCAGACTTTGTGTGCAGGTTTGACTGCTCATGAGAGTGATGAAATGCAAAAAATAAGCTTAAGATATTCTCAACAACCTTTAGATTTCAATAGGCATTTCATTTTGCCATTATAAACAAGAATATGTGGAAGTTCCTACTTTAAAAAATGCTTACATCCCAATAATCGAAACCACAAATTTGCCCATGATTTATTTAAGCAAAGGAATCTTAATAGGTCTGGTTCATACTACATGAACCAGTGAAGAAGAAATTAACCTATTCCAACAATAACATTAATTGACCTAGCCAAGGAGATCTTGGCTACATCTAGCTGTTCCCCAATATAATTTGTCTTCCACCTATACCTCTGATGAAGTTTCACAGACTCAGAAACAATGAAGCTATGAAAAAGAGACTGATGAAAACGTGGATTCGAGTGAAAGCAGGGGTCATTGCTATTTTCCACCCTCACAACGGTAGTGATGGTTTGCACCGCACGTCCTGAGGCCACCATACTTCCTAGATCCGGGCTGGGGGAACTTCAAGCAGCCTGGACGGAAACAAAGCATTCATCCACCGTGAAATATCTGCAAGGTATTAGCATGGCCTGGCTACAATGGCAGAGGTCTGCACACAATGCTGTAAAGTTCTGCACGGCAGCACGAGATGACACATCCGGTTCAGGCAAAAAGAACACATCATCCCATTGTGCACTGTCATTGTGTGGCCGGGGGTGCGCTGAGGGGAAAGGGAGGCAGTGTTACCCCTTTGTCTCTATCTACAGTAACTGTCTTAATCCTTGCTCCACCGACTTTTGTCAGCTACCGTGCCCTCAACTTTTACTCTCCTCTGTTATTAAAGAAACCCTGGCACACTGCCAGGGTTGGTTTAAGGATTTTGACTGACAGCCAAGTCAGAATTATTTTTCATTTCATCCCTTTCCCTAGAAACGATGTATTGTACCTTGTATATGATTTGTTCCCAGGAAAGATCCTGGAGATGCTATAATGTAATTGCTAAATTCCTGTCGCTGTGACAGTTTGGCCTCAGGTCGAAGAGGATCCTGTTGTAACAAGTTCTGACACTCTTAAAGGGCATGGTATGAATGAAGCATGTGTCAGTGAGAGTAATTATCATTTGTTTAAACACGTATAATAGTTATTCATATGCAAACTGTATCCCAACACTGAAAGCAATATGTTCTTCCTACAGCAGTAGCTGTCTCTTGTAGGCCTGTTTTGATACAGGTTTTATATCACAAACTGGAGGTTTACAGCATGTGAATATGGCATTGAAGTATGTTGTTGGCAGTCCAGTGGGTTCTGGTTCAACAACAAATGTGAGACCTCAGAGAACAATACTGGGATATAAACTGGAAGGAAATTATAAAGGTTCTTATTTGTAGGAACCACCTGTGATGATATTAGTCTCAGATGAGCTAATATTGACATCAACTTTAGCTGGTCTTAGTTGTTTGAAATTTATATGAATGATATGGTCGGCTATGATCAGTGTTATTATTGACATTACAGCCCACTAACATTACATCATACTTACATACATGGTATCCAGTCTTAAAGTACTATAATAATAATAATAATAATTTTTATTTATATAGCACTTTCTTCCGTCACATTCAATACAACAATGAACCAAACCAATGGTGTGTATCACTGTAATATATAAAATGTAATAGAAATATAATTAAAGAAAAGATGGAAAAAAATTCACAGTGAGAGCAAACAGTTGGAAAGCATGAAAAGCTGTCTTAATGAAAAGAGAAGAGGGTTAGGGTCAGAGCGTTTGTTTTGGGCTTCATTCTCCTCAGGTGGTCTGTGATGGACAGCCGCTTGCTATCTCTGGCCAGACTGCACAAGCACCAAGCCACACCAGCATTAATAACAAGAGAGATATTGATCTCTCCCAGGACATGTTTTCCTTCCACCCAGAGGATCTTCAAACTCAGACCCAGCTGCGATAACACATGGGGTTAAGGAGTAGGGTTCAGGTTGAGGTAGTGAACAGTATGAGCTGCTGTCAAAGTGCTCTTGATCCAACTATTTAATGCCATACCGCTCCAGCTAAGCTGCCTAGTGGCCGGCAGCTACCAGTGGGAAAACTGAGAAACGTATTAAAGCTAATTAAAAAATATCAACCACAAAAAACACGGATGCTAATTTATGTGGGATTGCTTTGCTGTTGCTAACAGCTTTCTTGCTGTATCTTATTCATATACCGTAAATACATGTCCATCGCGATGTTTATGGCTGACTGAGGTAAAACAATATTTATCCAACTGCTCTTTCCGTTTGAAGTTCAGATCGCCGTAATGACCTAAACTTAATAGCTACTGGAACGTTATAGATTGTAGTTTGAAACTTAAAGTAGTATTGTGTATTATCTGGCCACTGGGGGCAGATCTATTTAAAGGCAGGTCCCACCCAAAACAGTGGGGATGAATGGGGGCGTGTGCATGTGCACATGTAGTTTGTCCAATCACATTCTTTCAATTCATATCCAAACACAATGGCTGTACGACTTTACCAGAAAGTAGTTCTTTCTTTCCAGGGATTTCATGGTGGCATTGGAGACACAATGCTAATTACGCTCAGGTGTTATGCTTGTTTACACTGCATATGAAAATACCCTGCTCAAATTGGAGGTTTTAAAATGCGCACCAAACAGTTGGTAGTATGCATCAATGACCAGTTTTGAGGCATTTTGTATGAACTTTCCATGAATTTGTACTGCATCTCTAATTATTGTAAATAGGATAAGAGTAACTACGAATTAAATCTCATTCATATTTGTCATCAACTCATCTTTTGTATCAAAAGCCCAACTTCACCATCTAAGGTTTGTATTTTGTAATTTCTTAAGCTAAATATGCATTAAACAAGAACAAAACAATTAAATGGGCCATGTTTAATTGATGAAACTTGACAACAGTAGGAAGCACTGTAATATTATCTTTTGCGAGTTGTAGCTTTTCTAGTTTTTGCAACCTCCAAATGTGATCATAAAACATATATTTCCCCTCACTTCCTTTCCCAGCTGTTAAAATATTTTCTCTGTCAAACATCTGTTGGAGGAATGTGGAGACAGAACGGGCCCACTTCCTGTCAGTAAATCCGTGGACACACCACCACACACTCCTAGTGCTGCTAGTTGCGCCCTCTTTCCACACTTGGTTCACCTCCAGTGTTGGAGGGGTGAACGATTCATGCTGTCAATAGATACTGGTGTCATTTTCCTGCTAGAATCCAGATTATAAAAACTAAAAGAACTGCTACTTGTGGGGTGACAGTGGCACAGGGGGTAGAGCAGGTTGTCTGGTGGTCGAAAAGTCCCTGGTTCAATGCCTGCTGACTTCTGTCTAAGTGTCGAGGTGTCCCTGAGCAAGACACAGTTTGGCATTTAGCAGACACTTTTATCCAAAGCGACTTACAATTACATGGTGCTATTACATGGAGCAGATAGGGGTTAGGCATCTTGCTCGAGGATGCTTACAGGTGGGCCAACTCTGGGGCTCAAACCCACGACCTTCTGGCTGGGAGTCCAACACCTAGACCACTAGACTATCCTGCCTACTGTGTTGGACGGCACCTTGCATGGCAGACACCACCATCAGTGTGTGAATGGATGCATGTGAGGCAATGTACATTGCTTTCAGTGGCCTGTTAGGTACAAATAGGCGCTATATAAATGCAGTCCATTTACAAATCTAAAGGCTTTCATGAATAGGCAGAAAACTGACTGTAAAGTATTGCCTCAATTAGCCTAAAATAGTAATGAAACTAACTTCTTATTGTTTGCAAAAGTTAGTTTTAATGTCTGAATATTAGTAATGGCAGCCTCTAAGAAGAAAATTGTAACAAATCCTTCAGTGAAAGGTCACCCACCAGAAACATCTCACCTTATCCTTTGCATCCGTTGTCACGGTGACCTCCAAGGTCGCGCAAGCCAGGAAGCAGATGGGCCAATGGACTTGCAAGTTACAAGTACTGTGTTGCTGGACGTCGACAGTGTCTGTTATCGAGGGCCGGGCACAAGGGTCTTGCTGTGTGGAGGCTTGATATTAACAGCTGGACCGCTAGACAGGGTTCCCATTATTTGTGTGGGGTCCTGGCATGAGCTTTCCATCCACCGCTGTGTTAGGGACTGCGGTACCAACTGCCACTAACTGTACAATAAACTCAAAGCCAAGGCCTAGATGAAAAGGGATTGTGGGTGTGTGGGAGGTTCTTGTGCCAAGAATGCTGACAGACAACCATTATATGGCATCATATTGATTCCATGTAATAAAAACTTTATTAATATTGTATCGCTAAGTGGACAGAATGTATGTTATTACCCATGCTGAACAATAGTGCAAGATCAAGCATTTTGAGTTTTAGAGAGGGCTAATGTGTTAGCGCTGTTGCAAGGCTATCTTCTTTTCTGTCCTGTGGGCTTGCTGTTGGCGGGTGACTTGACGATTACTGTAATGAATGTGATTCAACGTCGTTCTGAAATAGACCATACTTATTGTCCACGTTACACAACAGCGCAGCTGGGCCCGGGCTCAGCTGCGCTGGGAGTGTTTCAAGGGAGGCTAGACTGATTACAGTCGTTCCTTCATCCTCCTCTTTCTGGCATTCATTTGGCTCATTTTGATGATCAGTCACTCATTGCTTTGCCATTACCCTGGTGGGGTGTTTAGGGTTTGCATGCAGATATTGCATGTGTAGTGTCACATCAAATCTAATCACCTATGTGTCTCTGCCCTGCTCTCTGCAGTGCACCACAGCTCAAAAGAACTGTCTGTCTCCCACCAGTGTATCTGTGCACACGGGTAGATTCATCTAGAGGTGGGCTGTCAGGGAACGCAGCCTTAGAAGATGCCTTCAAGCTACACCTTCTGAGACACCTCTCTATTAGCCTACAGCAGTGAGGCAACTGCCTTCCTGTTTTGAATGCAGCCTACATGTACAATTAGGTCATTTAGCAACTTACATGGAGCAGATACATGGAACAGATAGGGGTTAGACATCTTGCTCAAGGAAGCTTACAGGTAGGTAGGTAGCCCCATCTGGGGTTTGAACCCTCTACCTTCCAGCTGGGAGTCCAACACCTAGACCACTAGACTATCCTACCCCTATGTACCATTATTTGTGAATTGCGCACCCGTTCTGAGTGCATACATCAACTTTTGTGTTACTTGTGGTAACACTGAAGGCCCAGTGTCAAGGGTCACCCTCTGCCACTGGATTATTTAATTCAGGGTGTTGCTCCACCTTCACAGTTAAAGGTACACTTCTCGATTTGGTCCTGGAATCGCCCTTGTTGCTGAAACATTGCAGAGGCTAGCAAATAAGATAGCAATTAGGCTAGTTTGCTGTCTTATGTGTGTGTGAGTGTGCACATGTGATTGCAAGTGTGTTTTTGAAAGATGCAGTGCATATTGTAAATGCAAATTCGTGTAGTTGCATTGGTGAAACATATTTATCTGGGAACTCTATTGTAACTATATTGTTCATGTGTACAGTATGTGATCGATTTGCTTAATTTATTTATTTTTTTTACCCAACCACAAGCTTTTTTTTATTTATGCTTCTTTGTGCTGATCAGTCCGTTTTTTTTTTTCTTTGCGCTCCATTTTTCCCCCCCTATCTATCAAATCAAACATGACTGATGCTTCCAGTTGGTAATGGTTATTTTCATAATGCTTTTGCTTGGTAGCTGTCAAGTCAACCTTGACCTTTTCCTAGTGCCCTCCCTGAGGTATTGGAATACAAATTAGACAGCCCTGACATTGAGGGATGTATTTGTCACTGCATGTCAATGATGGGCGCCCAGAGCGGCTTCTACCCCGCAGAAAATTTCTGTTTGCAAGCGATTTGGTGATTTCTTGCATTCAGTTTTTAATCATATTTTTCAGGGAGATTAAAAAATATATGCTTACAAGGTGCATTTGACCAGTCATTTAAAGGGACACACCTCAGTTTGTCTCTGGAGTTGAAACCAGCGTTACAGAAATTGATTTCAAAAATACATGAGCTGGCTCAGAAATGTCAGTCATCACTATAATGGAATTGAGGAGTGTACCTTTAACTTGGCTTGGTGCAAATGCAAGAAATCAATAAAATGTCACCCCATTTAAATATATGGTCACATATATTGCTGTTGTTTTTTTTACATTAATTGAAACAGGTCAAATTCTCACCCATTGCATCCGTTTTAATCAGTTTTAAGGCAAGGCACTTTATTGTATTTATGTGGCATAGTTCATACACTCAATGTGCTTCATATAAAAACCAGTTATACAATATAACCTAACAATAGTCCTCCTGACGGCCCACAGCTCAGCGTAGCCCTGGACCCATGGCGGCTTCATCTACTCGTCGCCGCCGCCACCCCAGGGGTCTTCCACGGCCACCGTGTGCGACGCACAGCTGTTACCTTCCCAGGAGCTGCTAACAGCCAGCGTGCCTAACAGCCAGCGTGCCTAACAGCCTAACGCTCCGCCTGTCCTGGACATCCGATCAATTTGCGTGCCGCGTGAGCGCGCCGAGCGCCGAGCGATATGCCGGTATGTCAGTTTACCATCCTGCTTCCCCGCACCGAGAATGCACCGCCGGTCAGTCCAGAGGGGGGCGCTCTGCCACGCATGTCCGGCCTCCAGAAGGTCCCAGCTACCGCTGCCTCCTGTCCCTGGTCCGGCCACCAGAGGATTCCAGCCGCTGCTGTCGCTTGTCCCTGGTCTGGCCACCAGAGGATTCCAGCCACCACTGCCACCCGTCCATGGGTCAGCCTCCAGAGGGTCACAGCCACCGCAGCCCTCGTCCTGCCGCCAGCGGGTCCCAGCCGCGGCTGACCCTCATCCCTGGTCCAGCCTCCTGAGGATCCCAGCCATCGAGGTCGCCCGTCCCTGGTCAGGCCTCCTGAGGGTCCTCGCCTTCTGCCGGAGGGCCCCTTCTACACTAAAGGCGACGCCAGGAGGCGCACCTTAGAGGGAGGGGTACTGTCACGATTGGCGTGCAGAGGTCCGTGCACGCTCCACGCCTCTCATCCTGGCTGCGCACCTGCAGGGGATTAGCCCCACACAGGTGCACCTCTTTCAGTTAATTATGGACTCTATTTAAGTTCCCCAACAGCACTAGGTGCTGTTGGTTATCGTTTGCTGTTTTGCTTACCTGTACCTTGTGTTTTCTGTTTCATGGAGTATTAAAATTACGCTTTATGCGTACACCGTTTCCACGTCTGCCGCTTACGCTCGTCCATCCCTGACACATCGTTACAATGTTACGAATGTAAAAACATTTTCGGAGCCGTGCCTATCTACCAATTGCCGTTCATGACAAACACCCAATAAGTGCAGAGACCTTTAATACTTGACGTACCTTGAGCGTTGAAGATATATGAATGAGCTATTGTCTGATGCAAATTATAATCAATTATATAGTCAACATTTGATTTCTATTTCTTCCATGTTTTGTTCTTTCATTGTTTTAGTGTCTGGTATCAAGTTACATTTGATTATATTTTAGTCTTTAACTACTAGTTAACTAGCTTACTGAAGTTAGTTAACTAGCGAGGTAGTTATTCAGGAAATTTGCCCACATATAGCCGGAAAAACATCTCTTGAAATGTATACATTTTTAATACCGAAAAGGGACAGATAGTGTGGCCACAAATGACAGTCAGTGGATCTGAGACTCGTTCTCGTGTGTGTATGTATGTGTGTATATATGTGTGTGTGTGGGTATGTGTATATATATATATATATAGTATATAGTTGGTCATTTAGCTGACCTGGGCCACCCTTTGACCAAGAGCTGGAGCCGGGCCTGAGGCGTAGTAGGCTGTTTTGCTGTCAAAACAAAAATGTCAGGTTTATATAAACAGACATTTTGACCAGCAAGTTTTTAACCAATAGTAGTTCTGGACTTGTAGATACTGTAGGACTTAAACCAACTTAAGACAGAAAGCCCAATTTTCCAACCTGTCCAAAAGTATTGAGTGGTCAAATGCAGCACTAAGATCCAGAAACATCAGTATTAAAACGTCAGTGCTAAGAACAATATAATTTAGAACTTTATTAAGAGCAGTTTCGGTGCTATAGAGGGGTCGAAATCCTGATTGGAAGTTGTCATAGCAACCAGTTGAGACTAAGAAGTAATTAAGTTGCTGGAATACAACTTTCTCTATAATTTTTCCTATGAAGGGTAGATTTGATCAACCTGTAGTTGTTAATGATAGAAGCATCTATGCTCCGCTTTTTTAACAAAGGTTTAATAACTGCAGTTTTCAGGGCCTTTGGAAAGTTGCCTGATGGAAGAGAGCTGTTAACTTTTTGCAATATATCTATTGCCAGGCGGTCAAAAACGTTCTTGAAGAAACTCGTAGGTAGAGCATTGAGGTAGCAGGTGGATGGCTTAAGTTGTCTCAAGAGTTTTGTAATAGATAGCATTAAACGGTGTGCCTCTTTCCATATTACTTTCATATAAACATGGTAGAGATCCAACAATTTTATTTGACATGAAAGTATTGTCTAATATGTTCAATTTTATCAGTGAAAAAGGATCCAAACACATTGCATTTATGGGTGGGTAGGAGTTCAGGCGGTGTCGGTGGATTTGTCAGCCTTTTGGCGGTTGCAAATAGAATTTGTGCATTATTATTGTTTTTGGTAATGATATTGTAGACAAAGGATTCTCTAGCACTTTCTAGAATGAAACTAAATGGACATTTTCTGCAGCATTTGTGTCGCCAATGGACAAGATGCATAAGCTTGGCTTACAACAAAGGGTACCTGATGATTGACAAGCCCTGACACCAGCAGGATTAAACAGTCTCACGAGGTTTACCCAGCCCCCATATGCACGTTCCACCCTATGCTTGACTTCACATTGAATACAATTCCACCGCCCTCTGGGGTCAAAGTAGAGGACTGCTGTCAGAAAATTACTTTTGTATTTATATATATTTTTAAATACTGCACAGAGGTTATATGATTTTGGACTGCTGGATACCCTTTGGATTTAAAAAAGGAAACAATATATGTGCATACTGTGGGACATTTCAAACAAAGACATTGTGTCATAATTTCCATTATTGTAATTGTAATTGTATTGTATTGTATTGTATCTGCACAACACACTAAAATTACAATATAGATCCAACTGGGAAACATTGCTTTCTCTACAATGCCTTGCAAGGAGAAAACACTGCAGATCATTCTGAGTGCAACACTGCCCTCTAGCTAGTCTAGAGCTGTAAGTGCAGCCTAGACACACGCCTCAGTGCAGTGGGTGTCTAGTGGGTGTCTGGCTGTGGCTGCAATCTGTTTGCTGATAGTGACAAAGATCATTTGACTTGTTCAGTCTAATTTAGTGCTTATGCAGATTTGGACAAAGAAGATGTGGTAGGGCTCTCTCTGTGTGTGTGTGTGTCTGTGTGGGTCTGTTCTTGCATGTGGCAGCAGGGATCATTGGCTGTGGGTGTCTGCTGTTAATGCAAGAATATGTGCATACACAACCATGTGCATTGTAGGCGTGTAAATGTGTGTTCGTGTGTTGGGGTGCGGGTGCAGACGTTTACATGTGCATGCACGTAGCCTGTGTAAATGCTAGCATGCCTATATGCTTGCTTGGTTCAGGACTGTTTGTGTGTGTGTGTGTGTGTGTGTGTGTGTGTGTGTTTGTGTGGAAGGGGGTGGGGGAGGGTTGATGCTCTTACCTTATGTGATGTTGAGTGAGTGGGTTCAGTGTATTCTATTTGTAATTATGAATGATCATATTACACACCATGAAACTTTTCATCTCAAATCTCTAAGAAATACATTGTAATAAAATATTGTATGTCTTGTTTGTTGTAAACCATCTCTCTCTCTCGTTCCCCTATAGCATAACTAAATGTCTGTCTTCTTCTGGTTGCATTGGTCTTGCACGCTGGGTTTAATCAATACATTGGGGATAAAGCTTATAATGTATCTTGGCCACATGGGGCAAAGCAATGAAATGAAGAGTCCTCTTACCATTTCTTAGAATACTCTCCGTTGTTTAAGGTAAAACATAGACTAACAGACTGTTTTTTCCCCCAAATCTTCATGGGGACTGATCTGAAAAGTTATTATATATACATGTATAATATGTCATCACTGTACACTAGATCTCTTAGCTCTGTAATCTCTTCACACGGATTCTCCTACCACTGCTATGCCGACAACTACTATTCCGCTCCTTCCCTCCATCTGACATGGAAATCGAAACTACCATCTCTGAATGTCTCGCTGACATCAGTGCTTGTCTGCGCATCGCCTCAAGCTCAACCTTGAAAAGACAGAGCTACTCTAGCTCCCGGCAAAGGGCTGTATGTCATGGACCTCTCCATTACCCTTGAGAACACCACCGTGTCCTCCTGTCCATGTCCAACTGTCCTGCGACCCGTCCCTGCAGATTTTCTCTCTCCAAGATTAGAAGGATAAGGCCGTTCCTCATAAAAGAAGCAGCAGAGCTCCTGGTCCAAGCTGTAGTGATCTCCTGTCTAGACTACTGCAACTCTACTCGACGGAGTACCGCTCTCTGCTACCAGACCCTTACAACGAATCCAAAATGCAGCAGCACGTCTGCTATTCAACCATGTGACCCCCCTCTCCCTAGATCTTCTCTGGCTCCCCATCTCAGCCCGCATCCGATTCAAGACACTGGTGTTGGCCTACAAGGCAGTAAAAGAAACTGCCCCTCTCTACCTCCAAGCTATGGTAAGATTCCAGGTCTCAACCAGAGCACTTCGATCTACCACCTCGGCTGGCAAGCTGGCACCTCTGTCGCACAGTCCAGTCTAGACTCTTCTCTGTCCTGACGCCGCAATGGTCGAATGAGATTCCTGCTGCAGTCAGGACAGCAGAGTCGATACTGATCTGATTCCGCAAGAAACTTAAGACCCACCTCCCCACCTCGTAGCATTAATCCCACTATCCTGTATCCTGTATCCTCTGTCTATCCTCCTTTCCTTTATTTTAAAAATGTCCTGCTCTCCTTTCTACTCTGTTAGATCAGCTCTTAGAATATTAAGCACTTTCTGGTATGTAGGCTGCTAGCGAATGATGATTTTATAGGAATAAGTGAAGTAACCATGATGACGGAAACGGGGTCACTTTGATCAGCACCCAGCATGCAGGCAACCACCGCCAATTACATATAGGGAGCCCTTGGCTGCCGTCGTC
>JAOEHI010001562.1:27781-41045 GCA_025447815.1 Percopsis transmontana
GGGGTCACTTTGATCAGCACCCAGCATGCAGGCAACCACCGCCAATTACATATAGGGAGCCCTTGGCTGCCGTCGTCAGCATTAATGACCGATACATTAATGCTATTAGTCATTTGGGACTCAGAAGTGATATTTAGTTTAGTTGGGGATTTGATTCTGTTTCTGTAACATTTTTGTATTAAAGCATGCTAGCTAGGCTACGTGGCTCACTGGGATTTAAACACCGCACATCCCTTTTAGCGCTCAAAAAGGCTTGCATATGACTATCCTTTAAATTGTACTCACTGTAAGTCTTTTTGGATAAAAGTCTGCTAAATTACCTTATTGATATCAGAAGCGTCCTGGTTTCCGTTTGTAGTAGAAATGCATTATAAACAGAGTGAGAAGCATCAGACAAGTTATACGCTACTCAATACTAAAGCTATCAGTGCGGTGAACCTATCATTTAAGCTACAAGCTACAAGTGAGACAGATACCTTTGTCTTTTCTCAATGTCTTACCTTCTCTTATTATACTTATATTTATTTCTCTGTTGCTCGCCTTCTCTCTTTCAGGGAGTCTTTCTCTCTTTCTTTTTAAATCCAATTTTGTCAAATATGTGTTATTGGCATGATATTACATGAGAAATGTTGTGGTACGTGTATTACCATCCTATTGCTCTCTCTTTATCTCTCTCTCCCTCTATTTGTTTTTCTTTTCCCCCTAATTGAAACCTTATTGTGTGTGATTCTCTCTCTCATGCATTCCTTTGCTCTCATTTGAACTGTTTTCCCATCCTGCAGTATAAAAACATCCTTCTCCTCAGTACTAACAGTATCCATATGTTAGGCCTGTACCATAAATGGACTGCTGTTAACATTTTGAACAGTAGGGGATGCAAATATAACCTTTTCAACAGTAGGATGCAAAGTCGCTTTGTATGTTTCCACATCTTTAGAACATTATGTGTTGGTCTGTTCACATTTGTGTCTGTGCAGTTTCATGGTGTTAAGTGTACTGCCTTAGTAGAGCCATATTTCCTCTTTTGTCCTTTGCTTACTTTTCTGTGCTTGTTTTTGAACCCTGAGCTTGCTAAGCATTTCCTCTGTGTTCATATGCTGCGGATGGACTGGACAGCATCCTGCCCCACGCTATTGTAGTAAACACAATGTTGCAGGACCTAGACACTACAATTTAGCCCAGCCCAGTGTCGAGGATGTGATTTGGGAGCTTCAGTAGTGTTGGATACACAATATTGATCAAAAATGAAATGAACACTATTGTAATTCATTAGGTATTATCTTTTATTTATTTATTTCTTAGGCCTTATTTAGACAGAAATGTATTTGAACTTTTTCCGTATATTTTTTGCTGTAGCCTAAATTGATATTAAGAGGCAAACAATTATTATACAGTGTAATACAGTACGTAATGTAAAATGACACTATCCCTGGATAGACTGGATCTCTAGAATTCTAAATATATGTCCTATAGTTGCTTATTATTATATTATATATTATTATTATATAACTTATTCTATAGTTCCAAGTACTCTGGAATATTAATGTCAACTATCACTGAAATGGGAATAATTTTACTGAGGCAATTTTGCTGAGTGCAAACCCTCTCAGTGTAAAGTTGTATGCAGATGGTGGGGTGTAGAGTATAGGCCTTGTATACTTGCCGCAGATGCTAAAGGCAATTACAACAGCTGTGCATTGCTGCCCTAACTCTGCTCACAGTAGTGTTGATGCTATGAATGGCCATATTCACCACTCTAACAGCTGTGCAATGACATACTATATCTGCATAGTTTACTGTGGGAAGGCTTTGAAGAAAATTAAAGAAGGTATTTACAGTAATTACTATAAGATTTTAAGGTTAGATTTATTGCGGTTATATCTTTTTTGTACAGTATATTAAACTTCTGTATTAATATTTTACATTCCTTGGTGTTTCTTTTTCCTGACTTGGGAAAAATGTTTGAGCAGCAACAAGTGATGGGATAATATCTCCCTGGAGGGAGAAAGAGCTGCCAGTTTTTTCAGCTCCAGATTTTTTACATTGCTAGTTTCAGTTATTTGGTGGAGACAGATTCTGTGCATATTGTGAATCACTCCTCTTTCCCACTTAGTTAGTTCCCAGCTCTACATGTTCTCAATCCCATCTCATAGACTTCATTCTCTCATCTGTATCCAATCAGCATTCACTGTCGTGGGCCCACATCCAATTCTTCCAAGAGGGAGGTTCACGAGCTAAGAGAAAACACCTAAGCACGGAAAATGGTTTAAATGTACAATGAGAGGTAGTCCTGTACTGGTCTCATGTTTGAATGATTTTTTCTGTAGGCTACCTACTGAATTATGTGTATGCAATGCTAAAATATATATTTAAGTCCTAAGTGGGAATATAACTAATAAGCCAATTATTTCTGTGATTGTAATGGTGTGTGTGACACATTACTTTCTGATTATTGAGAACATGCCTTTGAACTAAAGTAAATTATACTTATATTACTTAATACTTGTAATACTTAGATTATACTAAACTATCCAACTAGTGTTAGCTGATTTGAATGATCTTATTCTTAATAATATTGCATGAAAATTAGAATTATTTTGTTGATTCAAATAATAAATACCCTCTTTGAAAGGAATAACTTTAGATTCAGCAGAAACCACTCTAAATGAGCTACATGACTGTACAAGCTGTTCGTGCAGATGCACACACACGGGAGTTCATTTTTTTGCTTTGCTTTGTGGCTTAATTACACACTACCACCTAATAATAATTACTTGTCTCATTTATTGGACTGAATGTAACAGTGTAACGCCCCACTATAGAGGCAGCTAATGATGAACTACCCAAACAGTAACAGCTAACCCTCTTATAGCTTAGACATAACTCTCGTCGCTGGTGAAATGTACACCCTTCTGTGGCTTAGCTGGGGTCAGTAGGAGTCAAAAAGGGGGGTCATAGGGTCTCCCAGGGCACCCACTGCCCACCAAGCTTGTGGTGTCTTCTTACACCCTCCATGCATATCACAACAGAAACCCCTTCACAGTAAAGCCACACAATTACAGGTAGTGGAATATTCTTTAGTTTTCTTTTATTCATACTCTGTAAAAGAAAGATGTGAGGTTAAGATGGGATGTTTTATGTGGGAACATTAACAGATGTTTTTTTACATTTGGCCTTTAGAGTGCTACTGAACTTTTGTTCAACCCTAGACTGTAGCTTCCTTACCTCTGTCCTCCCACAGATGTTCCCCATGAATTAACTCTCTCCGTCAGTGGGATCCATCCGCCATTTTTCTGAGGGGGCAGGATAGTCTAGTGGTCTAGGTGTTGGACTCCAAGCTGGAAGGGTGTGGGTTCAAGGACCAGAGTTGGCCTACCTGTAAGCAGCAGCATCATCATTGAGCAAGATGCTTAACCCCTATCTGCTCAATGCAATTGTAAGTCGCTTTGTTTGAAGTCATTTTAATTTCCGATAGACTGTATTTCCAATTTTATTTCAGAAGGTAATTACAGTCTATCTTGAAATAAACCAGTAGAGACGATAACTATGGTTGGGCAATTGTTTCTATTTTCATATTGTCCAACGCGCCAGTCAGTCGCCCATTCAAACATTGTGGCTTAGTGTTCTAAGCATATACAAATATTTATTTCCAGTGAATCTCCTAATTTCACAAATATTGTGCTTGTGAAACAGTTTGTGCATGTAGAAGAGTAGGCCTAGTTATAGAGATCGCTAATTCCAAAGCACTCAATGCATACATAAATCGCCCACAAGGCGCTGAGACTGTGCTTGGTCCTACAATATCACAGCATCATGTGCCGTAACATTATTATCTTATCTTTAATATCACAATCCAAGCTACAGCTAAAGCTACAATATTATATTGTGTCTGTTTTGCTGTGATTAATGAATTATTGAATTATTGAATTATTCATCTTATTTGATCAAACAGGTTGGTCCAGTGGACTCGTGGACTGTCCATCAGCTCATCAGTCAACAAATTATTTGGAAGTGTTCACTTACCAGTTACTTCCAGTTACTGTAGGTGCCTAAATACAATGAGTTGGACAATTCAACATTGTATCCTACAGATTCTTATAGAATTCAAAATAAGAATAGTATTTAGAAGCCCCTAGTGATACACATGGCACCAAAAAAAACATCCTTCCCTGCTGTTTTTGACTTTTGACTTTTCCAGGCCTACTGTATCATTCAGCAGAAGTGCTTTGATCAGATGAATAACCAAGCTTGCTTTGACTCCTGCCCTGAGGTTGGCATTACAGGCCACCACCAACACATCCCATAGTGAAGACCTTAAGAATACACTGATGCCATGTTGAAACTCTCCTGTGATCGCTCAATGTGTCTGCAGCACAGAGATCTCCTCTAGTGTTTATACTCTCCTGTGCTTCAAATACCAATGTGCAGCCGGCCAAACAAGGAGAGGGAAAAGTGATCTCGCCCTCCTCTCCGTCTCAGTGAGATCATGAGGTAAACAGTGTGGTTCAGCAAACTCTTATGTCCTCCCTAATGGTCTGGAATCTGAAATATTGGTGTGTGTTTTTGTGTTGAAAAAGTGACGTTCTAAATGCTGGGTTCGACCCAAACATGCCAAGCTAAAGTATTGCAGCTGGCTTGAGATTGTTTCTGGAAAAAGCAATAAAAACACTTTGTTTTGGTAACATGGTAATGTAATGACTCCATAATTTAACAATGTAGGATGAATAGAATAGGATTCCAGCTTTGCGGCTTTTTAAGAGGGTAAACATTGTTCAAGGTGTTTCATAATCACAAAACTAAAGCTACAATATCGAACTTTCCAGTTTATTATATTTAGGTGATGTCTACACTAAGTAGCACTGCTGTTTGACCTCATTACCTTTGTGCTGCATGATGTAATTTCCCCTAGAATGTCACACCTAGACATCAGAATATAAAGAACTAAGAACTGCAAGTCGAAAGGCTTTTATGAATGCGGAGTGGACAAAATATTGTAATACCTTAGTAATTTGCAGGATAGGCTAGTGGTTAGGGTAGCTGATTTCAAACATTTTCTGATAGTTTTTGCCTCTTTGTCTCTGGCATACATCACTGGAATGTGACAAACTGTTTATTGGTCATTTAAGACATATACATTTCACATAGCCCTATAGACCAGCACAACAAAACTCAACTTATTTTGAGTAACTTACATGTTCCCTTCCAGAACACCAAAAAGAACATCAACTACTGTTTTTAGACTCTGGCCAACTCTGACAATACTTCCTTTGTGATTGGAATGGCTCTTCCTGTTGGAGGGGAGAATTCAGAGGCTCACACGGTATTCATAAATGTGGCTCCTTATTGAAGGCCTGACCTGGACAAACAAGCAGACTTCCTGGTTCTTAAGCAGCTGAATCTCTTCTGCCTGCAGTGTGAAGTAAATGTTGAGGTATATATCCCCCTATCTGTCCGGCACAAGGTGAAAGGGTGTCTGCAAATGGAAACGACTTACAGTGAATGTGACTCTACAGCGGGGGGTGGCTGTTTGCATGACTCGACTATTAGGCAAGCTTGCAGGAGAGAGCAAGAACAAAGGGGTGTCTTTTGGCATGTTGTCTTGCATGCTCACTCTGCAAAATATCCTTTGTCAGTCCCTAATTTCTCTCTCTTTCTTTCACTTTCTTGCTCTCTTTGTTCACACATTTAGTATTTCTCTCTCTCCCAGGTTCAGGCTTTGCCGTCTGTGTGTGATTTAGATTCTGGCCCAGGGGAGAGAGGCGTAGGCCAGACAAGACTCGAGGGAGGGAGAGAGAGAGAGAGAGAGAGAGAGAGAGAGAGAGAGAGAGAGAGAGAGAGAGAGAGAGAGACAGGGGAAGTCAACACAAGTTTGTTATACTGGACTTGGCTTGGGCCAGGAAGAGCGCAAGCGTTGCATTTGAAGGGGCGGACGAGCGGAAAAAAAGTTGAGCTGACGGAGGAAGCCTGGCTTGACTTATGTCCCAGAGAGACTGACAGAAACAGGAATAGGAGAGGGACCAACACTTCACTGGCTTCAACACACTAGCACACAAACATGGCAGCTAAATCGCTGCCTTGCCTATTCTACATCTTTCTGTCAGGGATTGCCTGGCCAGTCTCGGGTGCTGGGTTATGGGAGGAACAGAAGTCAGTTGTAAAAGTAAGTGTTTATATTTTGGGTTGGTAGACAGTTGCCCCGACGACAGATCTCTATCTTGTTTTCATCATTCATTTTTGTTCTTTTCTGTTTATATATTTTTCTGTACTATTCTGCATCCTATAGCTTTATTATAAGTACCTCAGTGTACCTGTGTGTATCCAGAATGTATTTAGAAGAGCAACCAATTGGCTCATAGGTTATCAGGATATAACAGGAGGAGAAATGTTTGTGGTTCTTTGGAGTGTCTTTTGGAAGTGTCACGCTTTGGCTGTTCGTTCACCTCTCTGTGGAACCACAGAAGTCCAATGCGTGCAATAACTTTCTGCTTAGCACAATGGAGGGTGAGGGTGAGGGTGGGGGTGGGGGTGGTCATAGGTGGGTTTGATATGGGGTCTCAACATTCTCTCTTCACAAATTTAATGCACCACTTCCCACTTCCCTCTGGAATACAGTGCTAATGGAAAACAGCTGCCGAGTGTTGAGAAAAGAGTGGGAGAGAACAATGGGCAGAGAGGGCATGAGAAGCTGTAGCGTACTGTTGGGGAAACAAGGGGCGATGCCACCTACTTGGAATGGATATGAAGTGATGCTGTATGTCATAGGCTAGCATTAGTTTAAGATTTATCTAAACGTAAATCAGGCATGACAGTAAAGCAAATGATTTTCATAGCTATACATAGCATGAAATGTTTTGAAAATGGCTCTATTATTTGACAATATTGTAGTAAATAAACTCCATTATAAATCATATCTTATATCTCACATAGCCATTTGAAAAGTTATATCAGATTATATCTATTTAACATTTCTTAGCCTATTGAGTTCACTTTTATTTGTGTCGCATATAACTGCTTCATTTTGTGTGACATAACTGTTTGACATAAACCACTTATGTCAAATGTGGCATTTATGAACCCTATGTGAGACATGAGTTATTTCTAACATGTTTACGCAATAAGCGTAAACTTATAGCTGGCTTCATTGACCTACATTCGGCCCCAGTAACTTTGTTTGATGCAGTTCTCCATTAGTTTTCTGTTGTAAATTTTATTTCACCATCTCAGAGGGTTCTGACCCGGGGAGATTGTACTCTGCTGCAGACATATTGTCTCTGCTGTGTTATTGAGTCATGATGAGATTCTCATGACCCTGGTTAATTTCCATCCTGCCGATATTCAGAGGAGTTAAGAACACTAAGTCCCCCATGTCTGGATTCCCTCCCCAAGGCCAAAATAAATACACAGGCATGCTCTCACTGAAAGGCCTCAGCTTTTCAAGCTTCAGCAGCAGACTATTTGGTGAAATCTTTGTATAAATCAGGCCTAATGCCATCCAAAATATCTACCTATGTACAGCATGAAACAACATGTTGACATGCCCAGTGTTATCACAAAGATAAGGAGAGGTTTTTATTACCCCAGAGGGCAGGGTTGCAAAATACCACAGGTCAAATCACTATGGATAGTGTAGCTGGATATTAGCTACAGTAGTCTATATCTTCTCAACACTGTGCCTCAGAGATAGTGTCATGGTCACTGTCTCACTGCAGAGGAAATGAACTGTCGCAACAACAGGAATACTTTGAGAAAGGCGGCTACACATATAAACAGAGAGGGAGGTTGTACGTGTTGAATGTCTGCTTTGTTCTCCACGGCAGTGGGCATAGCGGCGGGGTCCCAGAAATAGTTCACATCACAGAGGGCGCTCATGTCTGACAGAAGGCTGATCAATTGTTTCAATCTCCTGCAGGATTATAGTATCACCACCAGGGGTTAGAATCCTATTTAAAGTATTCAATTTGATATTACAGGACTACTCGTCAAGGGACTTGCCGCTCGAAGTTCAGAGGTTAGATTTCAAACGTAGGACTTGTGCGGTCCAATGACTTCTGAAAAGGATTACGATCCCATTTCACGCAAACATGAATCAAATTCATGCGTCATGGGCTTTATAATTTCGCCACTTTCCTCCTCTTTACGAAGCTTCTAATTGGATGTGTATCCCACCTCTAAACCATCTGCTGTGCCCGCCCTTCAGCCCTATGATCTATGATCTATGATCTTTTGCGTAAACACACTGTAGCTGGACCACCACACACTGTCACATCGCTAATGAGTAGAACACAATTTAAAACCATTTCAAGCGGCTTTTCGAGTGGCAAACACCACTTGAAGTCTGTCTAATAATGCCCGTGGTTTATTACTCACATGTATTAGTTTAGATTTTGTTCAGTTTTGTAAATGATCATTTTTAGATTTGCAGTGCAGTGGATACCTTTTCCATTGGGTGCAAAATAAATTCTGCAGCTAATAGCATTAACAAGGAAGCCTGATGTACTGAAACTCTATACGGCTAGAGCTAGTGATGAATGAGTCAGCTATCATTGAGTGATTGTACTGTATGTGCACTGTGGGTCGGGGGGGGGGGGGGGTAGGAGAACCACAGGAAAGGACCCACAGGGAGAATCTGTGTGGGACTAGAAAAGTTCTGCTTTCTCGCAGAATGTTTCACATTAGCTGGCTTAGACAGGCATTTCTTTGTTTCTGGTTTCATGTGAAGATACATCATAGGGAAAATATGTATCACAACTGGGCATGTATCTCTGGAATTTCGTCGTAGAGGTTAGTTGACTTGGTGGAACAAAGAGTGGGTCTTTGAATTCTTAGCTGGTGTAAGCAAAGTGGTGTGATTGGCCTGTGTGTGACTGGAGCGGCTTCAGACGTGTGTGTGTCAGTGTATAGTGGGTGGCAGGGGAGAACACTGGGCCATGAACTCTGACATCACACCAGCCTGACACTCAACATGCCATTCTTTAAATAAATCAACAGTTTAATGCCGCCACCTACGTATAGCTATAATACACTAATGATTAAGCCTGCTGCCCATTCATAAAAGCCACATTCTTTTATCCAAAGTACAATTACAAGTATAAAGGAGCAGGAAATGGTTACGCTCTTGCTTGCTTACAAGTAGACTGGGCTTGTTGAGAATCTGGGAGTCACCCACTCTAACCACTATATTGCACTCCAGTATTCTGTGCATTGTTTAATCATTACTATATCTTGGTGTTATGTATTATATGTTTAAATGAGCAACATTTTATTCTCTTTGTACTTGATTTGTTTGTTGATTCAGGTATGTGCGAAGGGATATTTCCTCAGTGAGCAGCTGAAGTGCTTACCGTGCAACTGCAAAGGACATGCAAACCATTGTGAAGATATTACCGGCATTTGCATAGTAAGTCTTCCATTTGCTTAGCATTGAATGATTCAAAATGAACCAAATATTATTACTGTAGTTAAAAGTAGCAATCCGACATCAATCCATAATTCTTTAGATAAACATTGCTATTTAATTTGTCCCGTGAGGTGACACAATTTGTTCTTGTTCAGAGAAGCCCGTTAGAGAAAATAAGTGATGCATTTGAAACTAATTAACTTATTTGACAGTGGCCCGGAAGTGCTACCGATGAGGATGAAGTTATAATGCAAAAATTGCATAATAAAAAAGACTGAACAAGTCTAATCAGCCACACACCTGTGTGGACTGGGACTTCAACAATTATTTTGGACAGGACCGGAAGAAAGTTTACCACTGTGAAAAAGTTATATTAGGCTGCAATCCATTGCAAGTTGATGGTCGATAGTTCTGACACTTCCAATCTAAATGAGTCCCAGTGCATCTGCTCGCAGCAAACTGATATTTGTATGGCTTGAGCTGAACGATCCATTGCACTTTTTTGTGTCGGAGGTTGTTTCTTTCAGAGTTCCTAGTACAATGCAGCATTAGACCAAGGTTTGCGGGTGGCTGGAGCTATTTATGTAGTTTTTATTAATGCTCACTGCTGGGGTTAACTCCGTACATTTATTGTATTATTCGTATTATGAGAGAAACAGTATATTTAACGTTTAAGAAATGTGCAGGCCATAATAACTAGCACAGGTATTGCTTGATTTATGCACAGCAAATAATGTCACACTGTAATATGTGATCTCCATTGCAGGACTGTCGGGACCACAGTATTGGTGACTTTTGTGAAATGTGTGAAGATGGCTACATGCTGATTCCTAGCCTGGACAGACGTCACACCTGCCGACCCTGTGCCTGCCCCCTCTCTGTCCACTCCAATAAGTAAGCCTGACATCTCTTGGATCTTAGAGTGGAAGGCCGTTTGTTTGTCAGGCGTTCTCTGATGTTTCTTCCTGTGTGTTGGCCAGCTTTGCCGTGCACTGCGACAGAGGGGGCGCCACCCTACGCTGCAAGTGTGTGGAAGGCTACGCTGGATATTTGTGCGAGAGGTCAGTGCCGACAGCTATGGGTCACCAGTCGACTGGTCTAAATGTACCAGAGTCATAAGTGAAAGCGCACTGTTAATCACATCATAGCATGTGATGTTAGCAATAAGTGCAAATAATAAGTCAAAAATCCCCTGTCCACAAACACCTGTTTTGAGTTGTATGTGGCTGATTAGATCTCTTCTCAGGACTGTGTGGGCGTGTTCGAACTCTGTTTGATTGGCATTTCCCTGACTCTCGTAAGTCCTTTTTGTTGCACCTCTACAGGTGTGCTCCCGGTTACTACGGCAACCCCACGGTCATCGGTGACTCGTGCAAGAGGTGCGACTGCAACGGCAACTCCGACCCCAACCTGATCTTCAACGAGTGCCACAACATAACAGGCCAGTGCCTGCATTGCTGGGGGAACACTGCTGGCCCCAACTGTGAGAGGTGTGCCCCTGGCTTCCACGGCAACGCCATCAGTGCCAAGGACTGCACAGGTGTGGGTCTAAAGACAATTTAGACATAGGCTGTGTCTGGAATTGGTCATTATTCACGATCTAAGGCACTCTTGAGGGTGCCATTTTGTGGTACTGTCCAAATTCTTTCCGGACGCTCGCTCTTATATACTTTACTACAGTAGATTAGGAGGCAGGATAGTCTAGTGGTCTAGGCGTTGGACTCCCAGCTGTAAAGTTGTGGGTTCGAGCCCCAGAGTCAGCCTACCTGTAAGCCTCCTTGAGCAAGATGCCTAACCCCTATCTGCTCCATGTAATAGAACAATGTAATTGTAAGTCGCTTTGGATAAAAGCGTCTGCTAAATGCTGTAACTGGAACAATATATTACTACCCATAATGCATTGTTGTTTTCTGTGCCAAGAAATTGACTATGAAATGGAACATAGACAATCAGATATACTGAACCTAAGATGGCTGAGAGAACACTAACCATTAACCTATCCTGCCCCTAACCTCTTTAGTCTGTTGTTCCCTTATTTATCCCCTGTATATTGTAAGTAGGGAAGAGTGAATGAGTGAGTAGGGGGGCCATTCTGGTCACAGTCTTAGACTAAGCTGGCTGCATTAGCTGCAAGTAAATCCACAAGTTAGTGGAAATATATCTGGGTGGGAATTAAATACTGTACATTACGAGAATGTCATAGAAAAATGCTATTACAAAAGAGTATTTTTAACGTAAAAGTCACATGCTTTTTGTATACCAGTAAATGTACAATTGTTGATTCTATCCTATTTTAAACCCATAACAACAACCACTCAAAAGGCCATATGTCTAAAAGGAACACAAACCATTTATTTATATTTTAGCTATACCGCTAGCGAGTAGCTAGTGGGAGTTCTTGACATACAAGTACAGAAGCATACTGTCAGGGTTAGAGTACTTAGCGACCCAAGTGCACAGACACAGGCAAGCAGGCAGGCAGTGTGGTTTGGGAGTTTAATAGAACTAAACCAAAAAACGAAGGTAACAAAGAAGACAGGCAAAAGCAAAACTACAACAAAAGAAGCTTACAGCTCGGGGAAGTCCAAAAAAACAGAAAGATTCCACTAAGGTAAAACTTACAGGCATGGGTACAGCTATAGGCAGTGATCAGGACAAGGTACATTGACAAGAAACCAGCACAGAAACAGGGAAAACACAGACTCTACACTGGGAAAGATTGGGCAATGGGAAACAGGTGAGGGCAGTGATTGGGAAACGAGAGGAAGGACCAAATAAGGAGGCAGGGCGGAGTAAGGGAGGGGCCAGGAAGAACACAGGGGAACAAGGTAGACCCACTAGGGAAACTAGTGAGGGCAAGAGACAAGACAAGACCAGGGAAACAATTAAACAGTTAATTTCAAATTAGCCATTTCCTTACAGTATGTGAATATTAAAAAAGGCTAAAACACTGCACAGACCACATATTGGATAAGAAAATGCTTTTAAAATAAGGTATACAGTAGAGTGTATTTGGCAAATATTCTCTGTGCCACAGAGTGTGAGTGCAACCAGTGTGGAACAGCTTCATGCGATGACAGGTCAGGAGTGTGCCACTGCAAGCCAGGAGTAACCGGCCGGCTCTGTGACCAGTGCGAGGTGAGAATCTCAAGGACCTTACCGAGAACATGATCTTACAGCCATGTGAAGGCAGATACACCACCGTCTGGGATTCTTTCCATGGGGCCTCACTGGTTCCCTGTACTGTAATGCAGGATTAGAAACCTACAATAATATTTGTTAACCTAAAATTCAGAGACCTCTACCCCAAATCATGGATCCCATTACATTTTAATTTGGTTAATTTTTTATTTATTTATTTCATTTTTACATACTGTAGGTATTTATATGTTGACGCAAACACATTTTTTACTTAATTTCATTAGTGGTATGTGCTAGATAGATACAAAATGTGGTTCCATGATAGTTGGGATTATTTCATTTAATTTTAAGAATTAAATTGATCTTAAATTAAAGTTGTAGCCAGGAGCTCACCTCTCGTTGAAGACTATTGAGTATACAGTAGGGTCTAAAAGTATAATTTTCATATTTGTAATCTAGGAAGGATACTCAGGTTTCTCCAGCTGTCAGGGCTGTCGTAGGTGTGAATGTGGACCCGCGTCCCATCGTCCCATCTGCCACCCACTCACCCACAGCTGCCAGTGTCGCCCAGGGGCTGGAGGCCGGTACTGCGAGCGTTGTCTCCCAGGTTACTGGGACTATAGCCCTTCAGGTTGCCAGAGTAAGTTATGGGTCTGTCATATGCAGGGGATAATGTTTTACATTATTAGATTACTTTTTTTTATTAAACCAGTAAGATAAACCAAC